>CM059205.1:13241605-13529105 GCA_030347435.1 Clarias fuscus
TCAAAATAATTGAAGAAAGACAAATTTATTGCTGCTTTTAAATACTATATCAGATTTTCAGTGCAACAAACATTTTGGTAGTTTTTGGTGCCACTGCCTTGTAACTTTCAGAACAACCTCTTGGAGGCCTTCCGAAAGTTTCCCATAATACTTTGCCAAATTTGAGCCCGATCTTTTTGACTGAACTTGTGTAACACAGTCGGGTTAGTTAGCTTGCACGCTCGGACATGTTTGTTTTAGTTCAGCTCCCACATTTTCTGTGGTATTCAGATCATGCTTTTGATTGCGGCCACTTTCACTTTGTGTCTTTAAACTATTATGTTACGGATCATTGTCTGCTTAGGATTGTGTTTAGTTTTTTCTTCCTAGAAGTCTTGTCTGAGTTGGTTGAGATTTCTCATGGTATTATGGATAAAAATGCACGGCCTCTAAAGCTAGATTCTTACAGTAAAGCGATAGATCTGCCTTCCAAATTACAAAAAAAGTCCATCGATGTCTGAAATGTTCCGGACTGTAAAGAAATTACAGTTAACTTGGTGTAAACTGTTTAAATAAATCTGTATGTAATTAATTGTTTAACTAGTAAAAATGACTACTGTTATGAACAAATTAGATGCCGTGCCAAAAGAAATAAAAGGTAACATGAACTGTGTTTAGTCTAACGTGTACGCAAACGTTTTGCCTCACCCATTGCTAAATATTACTTAAGTTTTTTGTTTCTCTAAGTGTATGCCCCTTTCTGCACAACAGAAAAATGAGGCATGAAAGTAATTTGTATTTGGATGAATCGTGGGGTGCTTTTTATATAGAGGACTTCTGAATCAAACGCTGGCTCGTTATTCTCTTACAGTGGTTCATATATGTACACAAGACTGAATCAGGTAGAATTCCAAACAGTCAATGTTCTCAATACTCTTAAAAAATCTCCTTGTGCTGTTTGATTGAAGTGAGAACATGATTCACTCTTATATTTGACACAAACTCAAAAACATTGTGTGCATTATTGCTATACCGACATTTGCTGCAGAACGTATAATCTATTCTGTATTATAGATTTCTTCATTCCAGCCTTTTCCTATGTAAATTTGTGCAGTGTAAACAAAACACAGCACTCTAATTACACTGTAATTAGGACTATGTGATGAAAGAACTTAATAGATTGAAGCACTTTTGTAGTCAGTACTTTATTTTAAATTGTAGATGCTGAGGAAAGAGCTATAGTTATCTACATTTAAAGTGTGTGCATATACAGGATACGCTCTAGCTGCACTCATACACTGCTCAATATTCACACTCACTACTGTACATTGTGGTTGGAAATAACTGTATGGCATCAAAGCAAAATCTGCTCCAAGCTGCAAATGGGCTACATTCAGTGTCATGGCAAGTCATTATTCATCTCATTCGCTGTAGTCATAAAAATAAAAAGGTAAATGATCGTATGCTGACATTGGACATTTATTCCCTTTCTGAGGTGTCAATTTGAAAAACATAAGCAACTAAAAAGCAATGTGATCAACAGTAAACTAAATTCATTTATGCATATGGAATTACATAAATGTGTTTTATCATGAAAGTAAATGTCCTACTAACTTCAGCACGTACTGCAAATGTGTGTGTGTTTGTGTGTGTTATTGCATGTACAGTACCTGAGGTTCATCTCTCCATGGATACACACTGATAGCCAGTTTATGAAATTTACTCCATTTCACCCTAAAGCCAGTTGATTCTCTGGGCCTCACATCTGGAAGCTGAATAATTAAATATACTCTATTAGACATTGATACAATAAATAAAATGCCACATGGTTAAACAACAATAACTATACATTGATCAAAGAACATTGAGCTGAAGCACACCAGCAAGTCTACCTCTGTGTGGCAAAAAAAAAAAAAGGGGGAGTGGCCTAGTCAAAGACTCTAAGACTTAAATCCGTTTGAGATGCTTTGGTATGATCTTAAAACGGCCGTTCATGCTCAAAATCCCTCCAGGGTGGCTGAATTAAAATAATTCTGCCAAGAATTATTATGTTCTGCCAACATTTATCGCAATTTGCAGTTACCGCAAATGCTTAGTTGCAGTTGTTAGGTTTAGGGGCAATTACTTTTTTACATAGGGCCAGGCAGGTTTTAACAGAATTTTTTCCTTAATGAATAAAACCATAATGTAAAAACTGAATTTTGTACTTACTTGCGTTATCCTGGAATAATATTAAAAATTGTTTGTTTATTTGAATCTTTTATGCATGACAAATTTGCCGAAAGAAAAAAAAAATCAGAAAGGGGGCAAATACTTTTCACAGCACTGTGCAGACACCTTCCTACTTCCTGCAGGAAGAAATCTCTAGTGTCAGCATTTTTTTAACAGTCTGAGGGAAGGCTGTATCTATGGCACAGGATGGAGGGCACTGCAGTTTTTCTGTCTTATTAACTTTACGAGAGAGACTAATAAAAGGCTGATGAGCGGCCATATTTTGTAGGTGTTATAACTTTAGAAAGTGGTAGCTTTATATCTAAATGTAACTAGGGACTGATGAAGAAGTCAAGTATGTTGTACGGGATCGATTTTAGTCTTTAAAAATAGCTGTGGTATTAGAGGAATACATCATTTTTAAATACAATATAATCAATGTCTGCTACATGTCAGGATGCAACACACCACCTGGTCAGTGATTAGTAAACAGCGTTCCTCATCATATTTTGTCGATGCTTTGAAATTTAATCCTGAACCCATGTCTGATGTTATACAGTGAATAAGTGTTGTGTTTAATGACATTTCATTAACAGTGTATAATTTTATACCATATAGCACAATAACACAATACTGTGACAGTATCTTATATATCCTCTATGACAACTTCAAAATAATGAAATAATGAAATGAAAAGTTTTCTACAAAAATATGTATTCAAAGCAGTAAATAGTAATAAATCCTGCAGTGTTAATATTTGGTTTAACAACACTTTGCCTTCACACATCAGGAGACTGAGGTACAATGTGCAGTTTTGTAAGAAAAATGGCATTTAAGTTTTTTTTCATTAAAAAAGGTATATATTACTTGCTGTAACACTTATTCCAAAACTTTTCTCTCACCTACTAATGCGGAATGCATAAACATCTAAGACAATCTTGTAGAGAATATATAAAAATAAATGAACAAAAAAGTGCGCTCTGTGTGATTCATATGAATATGCTGAGACGTGTGTGACTGACCTGTCCTCTACACTCAGTAGCGTAATTGTCCAGTTCATCATTAGCAATCAACCTGGAATCCCTAAGCAGAGCAAACAATTACATAAACAAAGAAACAAAACAAAAATTAACATTTAATTCAAGAAGTATGATTAGTATGATTAGGGCAAAGTATGAGGCACATGAAATTCAGCAGGCGCAAGACAAATACACTTACTTATCTGTGCACTTTCTTTTTACAAAGTAGAGTATACCAGCGCTGAGGACAACAGCCAGTATCAGGAACACTGCTACACTTATGGCAATGTACAATGTCACTGAAACACACATAAATTATGATATACTTGCATAAATACTCGTTGCATAAATACCCGTTGTTGACAGTTAAATCAGTTAATCAGTTATAAAATAAACTGATTTATAAGCTGATTTATAATAATTACTAACAGTGGCAGCTGGTCAATACGGGGCGCAGGGGCGCCACCCCCCCCCCCTTAAAGTTAGGCAGAGAAGAGTGCTCCATTAACATGTAATTATTTAACATAATAATTATTTATTTTAATAATGAAATAAAGTTATTTAGTCACAATATTCCACTGTATTTCTTAATATAATTTATTTGCAATTAAAAAAAATCTAAACTGTATTACGTTCATTTGTGTTCATGTACGCGGGGCGCCGGACAAACGAGTGTCTATGAAGGCACGTAAATTTTTGAAAAGCATGTCACTTGAGGGTGAGCTCTGATTGGATCTTTTCAAATCATCCTTCGGGCGCAGCTCTGTGCGCCCTGAACCCTCCCACTTTTGTTCTTAGCGAATCAATATTGTTGTAAAATATTTGGGCTCATGTGATTGGACCAAATATTTTACAACAATATTGATTCGCTAAGAACAAAATTGTTGTAAAATATTGTTTTACAATATTTGTAAAATATTTGGGCTCATGTGATTGGACCATTCTCAACGAGTCTTCCAGTACTTCTTATGGCAAGCGGAGCTGCTGATTGGATGCGAAGTGAGTCATGCCTTTATTTTATACTAGTAGTAATGATCCCTGCCCCCCAAAAAAATAAAAAATTCCACCAGCCGCCACTGATTACTAATGTAATCAGTGATATTATTATTTCAGGTTGAAGCCCACTTACAGTACAGGGCTGCCAGTCTTTACAACAGAACTCTCTATCTAACTTATTAATGCAAAGAAATACAATTTTCTAAGGTGGAAAAAAAGGGGGAAAAAAACACTTTAGTGTATTACAAATATATTGAAATCTTCGCTTGTACATTGCAAATATACTTTTTTAGTATTTGGAATTGGCCAGAAGTATAACAGCATGCTACTGCTACAATAATAATAATTTACTCATAGTATATGAATCATGTATTTGTAACAAAGTAAGAATTGTTGTAATATTCTTATAATACAATAAATATATACTTAAATTTCATTAATTACTGTCAGATATGTATGTTAGCACACACACAGCCATATACTTTAAGTGCACTAAGTATACTAAAAGTTGTTCCACTTTAGCACCCAAAAATATACTTAATACACTTAAGATTGTGCTTTTGTACAATTTAATTACAACTTAAATGCACTTAGTACAAAATTTGTTGTTCCAAAATAGCAAACTTCAAGTATACTAGTCATTAGTCTGGAGCAAGTACACTAAAGTAAAGGCATACTAGGATTTAATATATTTTTTTATTTGGGTAAGTATAGGTCTTGTTTACGTTATACAAGTAAGTTACACAAATTTTGTCGTCAGCCAAATATGTCTCTTTTCAGTAATCAGAGAGTCAATCACAGGGGAGACATCAAAAAAGTAGATGGGATAAAGATGAAGTTATGTCTTAAAACAGCTCCAGCACATTAAAATCCCCTTATACAGCTTCAGCATTGTTATTTCAGTGGTGGAAATATGAACTAATCCCAGTAAAAATATTCAGTTTTGCTTTTCTAATTAATTTCCATCAGTGCAGTGATTGTTTACATTAAGCTTATTAGTAGAGTATTTTAAAGTAGATAATTAAATCTGGGACATAACTGTTCATAAAGTCACTTTTTTAAACTTCAGACTTCAGACAGTACTGCAAAAAATTCCATTAAATTCTGTCCAGAGGTTGATTTAAGACACAAATAACTGCTCATAGCTTCATTTGTATTTAACATTTTGATTTCATTTATGGCGCAGGTTTAACTTCAGGCAAATACAGTACCAAAGTAGTGCCAAATTTAGATTGTTTCCAAAAAACTGACTTGACACAGACTGGTTTTGAGTCCTCCAATGTATGAAACGTAAAAATATCATTGAAAGAGCGAGTTCTGACCAATGTACAGACAAAACCTTTCATTTTTATATAGATTTATCACTCATGAACCAACATACACGCACGCACGCACACACACACACACACACCACACACACACACACACACACACACACACACACACACACACACACACACAGTATACCTGTTTTGGTGTCAGCAATCACAATTGAAGATGTGGGAGGGGTTGGTTTTTGCTGCACATGGCAGCGGTTGCCAGTCCATGTTGTTTTACAGCTGGACAGGAAATAAACAAACAACTGACTCATACAGTACACACACTCAACATCTGCTTACTGAAAATCTGACCTCAGTAAACAAAGGTAAATTCTTCCTGTTGGTCCACATCTGCTCCTGATCAGCAGTAAATGTTTCTGGGATTTGTGTAGTCTATAATTAGTCATAAACTGGCACCAACATTACTGCATACCAAAAGCATTCCTTTAATGAATTCTAACCAAGTCTGCATTTCCGTCCCACCTGCCCACCTAAAATAGAACGTAGTTGGCTTCATTTCCCAAAACCTAAACTAATTAACAATTTAAGACTTCATGACACATACCAGAATGAAACATTTCCTAATGCAATACTAGAACACAAGCAGCTTCCATCAGAGGCCATGCTAGGGACTTTGAAACCCAAAGCAGGAAAATGCAAGGCTCTGTCCTGGTACTTTTTTCTTTTTGCCACTGTGTTATTCAGATGCATTTTTATTATATGAGAAATTAGTTTCACCACGACCTATGACAGGTCAGCTTCCTCTTTTCCACTTCTTCCTGGCTTCTGGACAGGTAAGTTCACTTCATTTTGAAAAGCAAGATGCAATTTAATTTAAACAAAGAGTCGGGTTGATGTTGGGTTCAAGTTGATGCAGAATAACAGCACAGTTATGAGAGTAAAAACTCCCTTCATTTCTCAATTTAATTCCCTGCTACACTAATGGACTTATCCCAGCGTTTCACTAGTGCTTAGATATCAAGATAGAGCGTTTTCTCTGTACACCTGAGCCATGATCTGACTGCCTGCTTCATGTCTGAAACGCTGGCCTGCCAAGAACTCCCTTAATGTTTGCCCAAACATGTTAAAATATCTTGGAGCGAGGTAAGGACTGTCAGGGAGATGTGGCAATAATTCTCAGTCAAGTTCGGTATCGTTGGTTAGTGAATGATTTGTGTGTACAGTTCCCACAGACAGATCCGTATCTTCTGCAATTTGGTGACAGATTTATCCATGATCAAAAATCACGGCCATGACGGCAGTAAGTCCCTCTCCACTTTGGTCTGTAAATGTCAATCAGGTTTGCTCCTTCATTCATGGCAAATTCATCACAAAACTTCGTTACAACCATCAAAGGCCAGACCTTGGGAGCTTCAAAGAATTGCCTCTTGCCTATCCTGTAGCTATGGCTGTATGCCCTGACATCCATGTTAATAAACCATGGCTTTTTTTGTGTCCCACAAGCTTTATATCTGAACACTGGCTTCTGCTTGCATCAAACAACCACTTGTTTGTGACATTTCTCTTTTGGGCTATGTGGAATTCCAGCCTTTAAACACACCTACAGTATACTATCCGCACAACATGCACTTTCTATTTATATATTTTGGTATATATTATGTTTAAGCTATTGTTTTAAATCCACGATTGTGTCTGCTGGTGATGTAATATTGCGTGTGTATATAGTGTTACAGTTTTACTGCTTTGATTTCTGTCTTTAGGAAATGATAGATTATGTTGCATCATTTAAATAATAAAGTTTGATAGATAGAGTTGTTGGCTTTGAAATAACCAGTCCCAAACTAAACAAAGTGAATCACTAAAGAAACAAAGTTGTCAGCAGTTATCCTTCCTACCTACAGTACTTGCAATAGCTATCATTGTAGTGATCATGCACAAAATGGTTAGCCACAGAGTTTGAGGTGGTACAGTGGCTTAGTGGCTTAGAGGTTATCACTGTCACCTCTTACCTCCTGGGCTGCTGGTTTAAATCTCGCCCTTGGTTTGTGATGGTGGAGTTTGTGAAAAGGTTTCATCTGAGTACTCTTGCTCCTTCTCACAGACCACAGACATGTGTTGTACGTATGTAGGCTGACCGCTGTCTTAAAATTGCCCCTTAGTCGGTGTGTGCACCTGTACTATGGTCCTCAGTAACCTTTTCTACTGTGAGGTTGCACTTAGATGGCTTATGAGTATACAGTATATTATCAGGTGTCACATTTTCAGTAGCTAATACAAAACAACTCATAACCTTCCAGTATCTCATATTCATTGACATGTAAAATAACAGTTCTGTGCAAAAGTCTTGACTCTGATTTTGTTATGTTAAATAAAATTTAATTATGACGATTTAATCATAGAAATGGGAATAAATGTTTTATTGACACAACCTGAAAAGTGCCTAAAGATACAATTTAAAATTGAAATTGGTTGTTTATGGAACCACCTTAGCAGCAACCTCATTTCCCCTCTCATTCGTTCCATCCACTCAGCATTCAGCATCACTAGTATCCTATTTACCGGCCTGATCATCTGTCAACATCTGCATCTGTTTCTCATTAATGCTTTAGGTTAATGCTTTAGGTTAGATAATTTAGACGTTTTTTTTAATGCATGAATGAATCATAGGTCACTGTGTAGATCCCAGAGAAAAAAATATTTCTCTGAAAGGGGTCCAGGAACTGGATTGAAAATCAAAGCCAATATCTTGCCCTAAATGAGAGGGGAAAAGGCCTTCAGGAAGCCTGAAGAAATTCAGAATAACTCAAGACTATATTGAGCAAAAAAATAAATAAAAATAATTCAAGAGGTGTGGCTCAAGACTTTTGCACAGTTTTGAAACAAGCCAACTTTTTTCAGGAATTTTCAGCCACTATTTTCAGAAATATCATGTACTATAATGTTTCCAGTATGTGTCCAGTTTTGTGCCTACCAAATTGACTTATCTTTCTACAAGCAACATGACAATACATTGTAACATGACTAAACGCAAAATAGTTTTGTGTAGTTCAGATTCCCAGGAAGAAATATTAATGGTGTTCAGATTTTCCTTCAGGCTATTCTGTCTCATAAGCTGTATGCTGTATAATTTTGTAATGTTATGAGTGTGTATGGGAACGTAAAATGTCTACAATATGTTTGCAGTGTGAGTTTGTGTGTGTTCGCGTGTTACTTACATACACACAGGCCCACGGTTCCCCACAATGCACACTCCATTATTGAGGCAGTAACCAGAGGGGCATTCTGTTAACCACATGCAAATTTATTAAAAAGGCACATTTATTTATATATAATATCCAAAATATTTTTCTAAAGTCTTTCATGCAGTGCAGTGATTTGTTTCATTTACATATTCAGTAATATTTTTTATCACAAACAGTTTCTAAGAAATTTTCATGGCAATACTTGCAAAGATTACAAATCATTGAGGCTTGAAGAGGAACAGATGAGGTTTTATAAACCCTGGAAAACAGCGACTGCAGAGTGGGAAGTTATGTCAGATCTCCTTTGTCTCAAAATCTCTCTCCAAGCCATTTCTCTGGAATTAAACTTCCTACACGAGCTTCGCATTTCAAACTCAATTCCTCAGCTTGTGCTACTGACTAATAAGTGACACAGCAGTTTGTAAAAAAATTTACCTCATCAGGCTGATCGAGAAAATATACTGAAGGAGTGCGGTGAGTAATTTGTAACTTTTTAATATTTCCATTATAGCGATCAGCATGTATGAGAATGGAGCGTAAACGGCCTGGCATATTTCTTCCGCTAGTCGAATGCTAAATTGAGCCGGGTCGTCGTAACGCCGTAATTCTATAAGCACACATGCTGTGCACAGCTGCAAATAAGGTACAGAGCACGAACCAGGCTCTGACAGCTCGATGGTGAATTGCTGAGCTCTCTCTGTGAGCTGGTAATTAAATCAGGTAAAAAGTGGAAATGCACAGGGAAAACTTATTAATTATTACTAATTAGCTTAAGGCTAAGGCTTCACACTGTGTCTGGTCACAAAGCTTTATTTAAACTCATTTCTTCATGAATTCACAAATAGTAGGAACCCTGATTTAGAAGAGAGGCTTAATCATAATTAAGATCATAATTAAGATCTTTTACAAGATTCATAGACATATTTCACACAAACATACATTTCTACATAAACCTAAAGATGTACAGTATGCATAGGTATACACAGTATAACTGATTCAGGGTGGTTGCTTGATTGAGAGAGAGAAAGAGAGAGAGAGAGACAGAAAAAAATGAAACCCAGTTTTACCATTGCAGCTGGACTCGTCAGAGTTAAACGCAGGACAGTCTACAGTGTGATCACATCGCTTGCTGTGAGCTATGCAGCTTCCATTCCCTTCACACACCAACTCCCCGATCTTACACTGCACCACAGCTACACATTTCGAGCGAGAAGAAGTGTTAGCAGTTTATCATATAAACCCACCATTTATTTTGTAGCATTCTTGACTTTAGCAAATGTGTTTCTGTTTCTCAGAGCTCCAGTATCCAATCAGAAAAAAATAATAATAATAAAATTTTTTAAAATTTCTTTCATTTAATTTAATTAAAATTTATGGTGGACCAAGCCATTTTTAAGCATTGAAGTATTAATATAAGCATTGATATAGATTTTTTTTTTTCATTTCAAATGTTCACTATTGTCTTTGGAAATGTACAGTACTGATCCACACCTTATTTCTTCATATTTTGCTTCCAAAGAGCCAGACGTTCTTGTATTTTTAATGTAGTCTTGAGGAATAGTTCTCCAGGCTTCCTGAAGGATTTTTTTTGGCTGTTATTTTTGGCACTGGTTTTCAGTCCAGTGCCTATACCTCACCAGTTTCAGAGGAATGTTTTGTTTGTTAAGGCACACAGTGATTTATGAATTATGAATTCATATTATAACTCATTCAAGCATAAAAACATAACTCAAGGCATGAACCAGTGAGAAACAGGTGCAGATGCAGTTAGTATACTGCCGAGGTGGGTAGTAACGAGTTACATTTACTCTGTTACATTTACTTAAGTAACTTTTTGGAAAAAATGTACTTCTATGAGTAGTTTTACTGCACCATACTTTTTACTTTTACTTGAGTAGATTTGTGAAGAAGAAAAGCTACTCTTACATTCGGGTACACTCGACTCGTTACTTTTCTAACCATTTATTCTACACATGCAGGCAGTAGATTTACCGCATGACTTTTTCACCAATCAGACGCAGCTACAATAATCACACGACTCCTTTGGCCAATCAGGTCTTCAGCCGGATAAATTCATCCTACCTGTGAATCCGTCCTATAAACACTCACTGCGCATGCGCAAATAAAAGTTTCCGCATCTTTCTCTAATTTTGCGGAACGCCCATAAATCCTGCGGCTACTAGTGGGATCTTGCGGTGAGTATAGAATGCTTTTTTTCACATGTTTGTCTGATTTTATATATATATATATATATATATATATATATATATATATATATATATATATATACATACAGCATATGATGTTACTTTAACAGTCTACGAATATATAAGTATATTTCAGTACAGAATTAATCGCCAACACACGTGTTGTACATTTTTATGCATCTCAGAAAATATGATGCTTCCTGGCATCATATACAAAGCCTGTTTCGCTACCAAAAGAACAGCTTCATACTGCGGTGTCTTCTCTATCTGCCAAAACAGACTGCCAAGACAGACTAATATATAATCATTATAATTTCTAAAATAATAATAATAATAATAATAATAATAATCGGGCATTGCGATTGAAACAGTTACTCAGTACTTGAGTAGTCTTTTGACCAAATACTTTTTAACTCTTACTTGAGTAATATTTTGGATGACTACTTTTTACTTCTACTTGAGTAAGAAATGATGTTGTTGCTGAGGTTGTTACATAAACAACCAATTTACAGCCTGTTGCATTTAACATTCAAAATGTAATCTACATAATTTAATTTATCAGGAAAACAGAAATGAGATACTTTACACTTTGTGTGTGTGTGTGTTTGTACGTCTTACGACATCCATATTCGTCCTCGCCATTGGGGCAGTCCGGTATGCTGTCACAGCGCAATAATGTTGGAATGCACATGTTTTTAGCACAGCTGTACTGCGAGTCCTCACAGCCGGTTTGTGGTGGCACGGTCCCGGGTATCAAACTTCCACAGTCCTCCTCATCTGAACCATCCACACAGTCTGCTTCTCCATCACAGCGCCAGCTCTGGGGGACACAAGCCATCAAGTACAAACACTGGAAGTTTCCTGAATCACATGTTGGAGGGACAGGAGTGACAGGAGCTGAGGAAAAAGTAAAATATGAAAGATCAATCAATTTTTAAAGTATTTCTATCACCTCTTACAGAGCTGAACAGAGTATAATCTTTGTAGAATAATATATTGTTCATATTTTATATATTTAATGCCTATTACAAGCTTAAAAAATATATTTGCATTATAGAATCACAATACATGCATAATCATTTTTAATGGCTGAATGTCCAAACAATTAGCTTTTATATGGCTGCATAGGTTTATTTTGTACCTTTACAGCCCTAATAAGTATCTTATGTGTTATATTTCATGTAAACATGAAACTCTCGATAAATAAGATAAACCTTTTTAATTGAAAATAAAGAGTAACTAAGTTAGTGTAAGTGTTGTACCTCCTATAGCGCACTCTTGGGTAAATGAGAGGTCGTCAATGGCGATGGTTGTCCATTTATTTTTTCCTACCTCAGCCTGAAAACTCAGTCTGAAGGGATGAGGGTTTGACAGCACCACATTACTGTAACGCCAAACGTTTCCATAGTTTCTACTAGCAGCCCACATCAGTAAGGGAATGCCGCCATTGGCTACTGTGAAAACCTACAGAGGACAGTGGAAAAACCTTAGATTCATAGTACACTTTGTGTTCAGGTTTTATAATGCTCCCTTTCTGAAGAATTTACAATCATAATAAAAAAGTACCACCAAAACTTTAAATAAAAGAAAAAATAAATAATAAAATGGCAAATAAAAAAAATGGCAGACAGCATCTTCATACCTTTTTTCTAATAAAGAATGAAATATCTTTGAAGATGCAAATTAGAAACTGCTTCAGGTCCATCTGCTGTCCAGAGCTCACCGCTTCTCCTTACTTCTCTGGCTACGCTATAGTATTTGATTAGGGACAGGATGCTAAATATGACCTGTATATATGAACCTTTTCCCAACTCAGAGTTTGAAGATGAGTATGTTAATCTTCTCTTAAATAATACCAATGGATCAGAGCCACTTAAGAGTGTATTTCGCTTTTCTTGCTGCTCTTATCTAGCTGTATTGTTTTAGTAACCTAATGATAAATATTAAAAGTTTAAAAAACTTAAAATTTAAGATATAATTTATTAGCAATCCCAAGGGAAATTTTCAGATAAGGTAATAACTGAACAGGGACTTGAACCCTGAACCCTCAGATTAAAAATCTGATGCTCTGCTGCCAGAGTCAGAGAAAGTATAGAATAAAAGGCTATATGCCAGTCACATCTTGATCGTTTCCTTTGGAGTCTAGTATGATGGTGATAAAAATGTACCACTATTTAAATCCTCGACTGTATGCATCAAAACAATGATAGTTATCCACAGAGTGGCAGGAACAGAAAGGCAGACAAGAGAGATGAATGTCATGATTCACTGTGTTAAAGGCCGCTCTAAGGTCCAGTGGAGTAAGTCTCTTAAAGGCAACAGAGTGAGTAGATTGAAGATCATTAAAGCCTCTTAAAAGAGCTGTCTCAATGCTATATAGTGCACACAAAGCAGAGGTTCAAAGCTGCGGTCAATGGCAAAGTAACTTCAGCTGACAGACTACCACTCTTTAGCACTTCGGACAAAGTGGGAGGTGAAAGGTTAGACATATGCAAAGGAACTTTTTCATCTAAATACTTTGGATTTTAAAATTCATCATTCAATTTAAAATTGAAAAAAGTACAACAGTACAATTACAAGAAAATATAAAAATGTGATAATAATAATAAAAAACAAATAATCATAATAATAATAATAATAATAATAATCAGAAATGCATTAATACTATTTTTCCATCCAAGTATAAATCCATGTCTTTGGTATTTAAAGAGAGATACAGAACGTCTCGGGTTACTTAGCTGTAACCCTGTTCCCTGATAAAGCGGGAACGAGATGCTGCGTGAAAACGCTATGGGAACATCTCTTTGTTTCCGGTTGTGAAGCCTGTGTATGTCAAAACCGCCGAATACTTCGGCTTATAACCTCTGCCAGGCATGACGTCACCGAATAAGGTGCACCTGCAGGTTATAAATAGGAGTGAACTGGAAACATCCTCAGGTCAATTTTGTCTGAAGGACGTCCAGGCACGCCAGCAGTGCGGCATTGGAACGCAGCATCTCGTTCCCGCTTTATCAGGGAACAGGGTTACAGCTAAGTAACCCGAGACGTTCCCTTTCAAAAGCTACACTCGATGCTGCGTGAAAACGCTATGGGAACGAGAATACCAACGCCGCCGCACTGCAAGTGTCTGGACCCCCATGTTGTGTAGCGTGTGCGCACAATAGCCAAGGAGGTCTCAGACGTAGCTCTGGGATGCTGACTCAAGGATCCACGAGCCCGGAGTAGCATTGACATCCGGACCATAAAATCTAACAAACGTGTGTGGAGAGGACCAGCCTTCCGCATCACACACCTGCTGCAGGGGGACGCCTCTTGCCAGAGCAATTGATGAGGCAATCCACCTGGTTGAATGAGCCCTGATTCCCAGAGGCGAAGTGTGACCACGCGCATCATAGGCTAGGGCAATAGCATCTCTCACCCAGTGTGACAGAGTCTGTCTAGTGACGGCCGCCCCCCGGATGCGACCCCCATGGCAAATAAAGAGCTGCTCTGACTTATGCCACTGGCTAGTGCGGTGGATGTAAATCCGAAGAGCACATACTGGAGACAGTAAGTGAAGTCTTTCCTGCTCCGGAGCTGTGAAAGGCGGAGGACAGAAGTCTTCGAGATCGACTGGGTGCATGGTCGAGAATGGAACCTTGGGAAGATAGTTCGGTGAGGATGCAGAATAGCTTTGACTAGCCCAGGGACAAAGTCTAGGCAGGATGGGGAGACTGACAGAGCCTGCAGCTCACCAATCCTCTTCAAAGAAATAATAGCCATAAGAAAAACCATCTTAAGAGACAGAAGCCTGACAGGCACTGACTCTAGTGGTTCGAAAGGGGTGTCAGCCAGACCTTCGAATACGATAGCTAAGTCCCATGAAGGGACCGTTGCTCTAGTGGGCGGCCTCAACCGTTTAGCTCTACGAATAAAACGGGCAACTAAATGGTGCTTTTCCACAGAAACCCCATCGGTCAGAGCGTGCCGAAATAGCGGCTATGTATGTTCTGAGAGTACTAGGGCATAAGCCAGAGGACAACTCTTCTTGCAGAAACTCTAGCACTGAAACAATCTGGCAGTGGTCTGGGTCTACATGTCTTACCATGCACCAACTTTCAAATACACTCCATTTGAGGGCATAAGTTCTTCTAGTGAAGGGAGCCCTGGCACTTGAAATGGTTTCAATTACGCTGGCTGGAAGACTTCAGGGGCCAGGTTCCAGAGCTCGGGCCGGAGATGAAATATTGTCCCCTGCGCCTGAGACAGAAGATCCCTCCTCACTGGAATCACCCAGGGTGAGCCATCGAGGAGATATATTATATCCGAGAACCACACTCTGGTCGGCCACTGGGGCGCTATCGATAAGAGGCGCAAACCCTGTTGACGGACCCTCGCCAGGACTCCTGGGAGCAGAACTATCAGAGGAAACGCATAAAGGCGTAATCTGGGCCACGTTTGGGCCATGGTGTCCAGACCCAGGGGAGCTGGAGGAGTCAGAGTAGTAAAGGGGGTGGAGTTTCCAGTCCCCATGTGTCACAGCTTGTCTGGATAGCAAGTCCGCTCCTACATTCATGTGCCCCGGAATGTAAATCGCTCTGAGGGACAGGAACTTGTCCTGTGCCCGAAGCAGAACCTGGTGCGCTAGCTTGTTCAAGCGGCGCGAGCACAGTCCACCCTTGCGATTTATGTACAAGACTACCACAGTGTTGTCCACCCGCACTAGGACATGGAGGAACTCAACTGCTGGAGGAAGTGTTTCAGGGCCAGAAACAGAGCCATCATTTCGAGGCAATTGGTGTGCCATGCGAGAAGATGACCTCTCCAGCTCCCTTGTGCTGGACGGCCATCCAAGACCGCACCCCAGCCCGTAAGGGAAGCGTCTGTTGTTAGCATCTTGCGACGACAAGACGGACCTAAAGTGGGACCCAAAATCAGAAACCGGGGTCTGAACCACATAGAAAGGGTACGAAGCCCCGGCGCGTAACCCTTATTAGCCTCTGGGGATTGGCCCTTGAGTGAAATCCCCTGGCTCTTAGCCACAACTGAAAACGCCCTCATGTGCAGAAGGCCCAAAGGTATCACCATGGACGCAGCTGCCATGAGACCTAAAGATCTTTGAAAGTGATGGAGTCACTTTCTGGCCTAGCTTGATTTCCTTCAGGGTGTTGGAGGATGGGTTCGACACAAGTGGGAAACAGCTGTGCCCACCTTGTGATCGAATCCCATGTGACACCCAAATATGTTGTCCTCTGAACAGGAAAGAGAACGCCTGTCGTTGCGTTGAGTCTCAATCCTAAAGAATGGAGATGAGCTAGGATGACATCCCGATATCAAAGCGCTAGCTATTAAGACTGAGGTAGGATCAGCCAGTCGTCTATGCAATTCAGAATACGGATGCCGTGGAATCATAGAGCCAGAGCTGCATCCGTGCATTTTATATGTGCGGGGTGACAGGGCTAGGCCAGATAGAAGGACCCGATACTGGTAAGCTCCGCCCCCGAAAGCAAACCTCAGGAACCTCCTGTGTTGTGGCAATATTTCTATATGAAAATATGCATCATTCAGGTTGACCGTCACAAACCAAACCTCTGGTTGAATTTGAGAAACAATCATTTTGGCTGTCAACATTTTGATGTTCAGCCCAAGAAGATGTAAAATTGGACGCAACCCCCCATCTCTCGTCTGGCAGGGGAACATGCTCTATGGCCCCTTTTGCCAGCAAACTCATTCTGTAACTGCCAAGTCAGCAGATGCGCTCGCTCCGGTTTCATGGAAGTGAAGACCACGCCATTGAAAACGCAGAGAACGATGTGAGAACTCACAGAGGTCTGCTCGTAGAGCTTCGCCTCCCGAACCTAGTGGCGGTGGTGTTTACAGCGTCGCCAAAGAAGCTGGAAGGCGAGAGGGGGGGCATCAAGGAGGAAAACACGATCCCTGACCTCGATGCCCGTGAGGTTAAATCACGGAGAGACATCTGTGATTTAACCTCACGAGCATCGAGGTCAGGGATCGTGTTGTCCTCCTTGATGCCTGTGAGGTTAAATCACAGATGTCTCTCCATGGTTTAACCTCACGGCATCGAGGTCAGGGATCGTGTTTTCCTCCTTGATGCCCCCCCTCTCGCCTTCCGGCTTCTTTGGATTAAATAAATCTGTGGCTCGGTGCCATCAATAGACCCGCCAGTGCTCAGAACTCTTAACAGGTGAGCTTGGTATGCCTGCAAAACTGCCATGGTGTGCAGGGCAGCACCAGCCTGACCCGCTGCCTGAAAAGCTTTCCCCACCAACGAAGATGTTAGTCTACACGGCTTGGTGGGCAATGTGGGCTTTTTCAGGAAGGATGAGCTCCCAGGAGAGAGATAGCTCGCAAGCGTCTCTTCAATCTGGGGTATCATCATAAAACAGGGGATGAATAAGGCTTATTCCATGAAAGAGTTAACTCGTCATGGAGGTCGCCAAGAAAAGGGGGGGGGGACCCTCGTTGAGGCCCCTCCCCTGGCCACCCGACAGAAACCTGTCGTCTAACTTTGAGCGCTTGGGGATTTATTTATTTATTTATTTTTGCGCGAGAGAGGAAATCTATTCGGCCCCTTCACAAAAAGCGCCGGAGCGCGCTTGAGAAGCGGACGCTAAAACTTCCTGATCCGGGGAGAGCGCGAGAGAAAGGGGGAATTCCGTCTCATGCGCGTCTGCCCGATCGGCACGCTATCTCCATGGAAGCAAGTGAGGAAGTCTCTTTCCCCCGCTCACAAGAAGCGCCGGTACGCGCTTGAGAAGCAGACGCTAAACACTTCCTGATCCGGCGAGAGCACGAGAGAAAGGGGGAATTCCGTCTCATGCACGTCTGCCCGATCGGCACGCTATCTCCATGGAAGCAAGTGAGGAAGTCTCTTTCCCCCGCTCACAAGAAGTGCCGGTACGCGCTTGAGAAGCGGACGCTAAAACTTCCTGATCTGGGGAGAGCGCGAGAGAAAGGGGGAAATCCCGTCTCATACGCACGCGAGCCCCAGGAAAGCTTTTTTCAAGCTACACATAAAACTGAGAATTTTCACATTTGAAAATACCCTCATTACATGTCACTTGCAATAAGGTATTTGCTGAAAAGGGGAGAAATTAGGCTTATTTCATGAGCACAAGGTGCTATGAATTGAACCTTGATTCTATGAACACGTGTCTCAGTACTCAGTTTTCTCTGCGCTCCACACTTCTTAAAGCACAAATTCTGTACATGGGAAACTGATCTCAGTTTTAATGACAATCAGGTTAGCTGCCCTCATACTCTCTATTAAAGATATTATTTAAGTGCCATAAGATGTCATTACACTGTAGTATGCCTCTTCATGATTTTCCATATTACAGATCACTACATTTCATGTGATTGGTTCATTAGCACAACAGTATACATCAGATCACACAGTGTCATGTAGTGTTGGTGAAATATTTCTGCAGTAAAAAAGAATTACTATACGAAGAGGGTTACTGGGACCCTTAACTAAAATATGATACAATTATTCCAAAAATTAATTTATTGAACAATTATTTACATACAACAATGTATGAACACATAAAGCAAATTTTCACATTAAAGGATATCTATCACCCCTATCTTATCTACACTGCATTGGCTCCCTGTGAAATTTCGCATCGATTTTAAGATACTACTTTTGACATTTAAATCACTAAATGGTCTCGCGCCACAGTATTTGAGTGAACTGCTAGTGTCTTACGATCCGCCACGTCTACTTCGATCAAAGAATGCAGGCTGCCTGTCAGTACCACGTATTATTAAAACTACAGCAGGGGGCAGATCTTTTTCTTACAAAGCCCCAAAGTTATGGAATAGTCTTCCTATTAATGTTCGGGACTCAGACACAGTCTCAGTGTTTAAGTCTAGGCTAAAAACCTATTTATTTAGCCAAGCATTTTTGTAAATAGATTAACCTTAGGTAAAGGAGCAGATATGGGGGACTCATAGACGTAGAGTATTCTGGTGAACTGGTATGTTTAGATGCTGTCCTCCCCACTCTCATTGATCACTCAGGTTTGTTGACGGTGAGGTGATTGGTTGCTTTACATCACAGGGAGCCCTCATGTCTGTGTTTCCTTCTGGTTCTCCCTTTTAGTTATGCTGTTATAGTTAGTCCTGCCAGAGTCCCTGCTTTCCCCCATGCATTTCCTTATACATGTTGACTGTGACCATACCTAACTGCCATCTCTCCTTATTTTCTGTTCTCTCCTCTTCTGCTCTCTCCTCTCTCTCTCTCCCTCTCTCCTTTCCCTCTCTCTGTCTCTCTGTCGAGCTATACATGTCACTCCTGAGTTGCCAGTGATCCAGACCCCTCTGCCCTCTGGACCCGTCTAACCCGTCCTGGAGTCCTGCTCCTGGTTGGAAATCTCGTCGCATGGATGCCCCGTGTGGTCTGCCTGGATTCGTGTGGTGGCTGGGGATGGTTTCCATGAAGACTGTCCTGTCATCGATTGATGCTCTGAGGACCTGTGACTTCAGTTGTTCGATAGCTCAGGACTGGAATCTCCTACAGTCTACCTGAGCCTCCAGGAACAAACTGGACTCCTTTTAATTTTAATTTTAAACACATCTCCTGTTATACTGAACTTCCAGTACACATTATTATGCTGATCAATCCCTGCTATCCATTATCACCCAGATGAGGATGGGTTCCCTGTTGAGTCTGGTTCCTCTCAAGGTTTCTTCCTAATACCATCTCAGGGAGTTTTTCCTTGCCAACGTCGCCCTCGGCTTGCTCATCAGGGACAATCTTATCATTTTGATTCATACACATTGCATACAAACTTACTTCTTTTATTGTGTAAAGCTGCTTTGCGACAATGTCAATTGTTAAAAGCGCTATATAAATAAAATTGACTTGACTTGACTTGACTATGAAATCAGTCACCAAGCTCGAGCTGAGTGTGCAAGTAATTAACTAAAGCATCTCTAGAGACCCAACTGCTTCTTAGCAATGTGCTGGATGAAGCTTAGAAACCTCAGCGAAGGTCAGAGGCATTGCACTATAAAACTAGTAGCAGAACAGCAGTGCTCACTAGAAAACATCCCAGCAATGGTTAGAATCCTGCATTACTGAGTGTCCTCAACAAACAAGATTCTACTCATATAACAATAAATATACAATAAATGCATGACAGATGGTCTGCATACAAGCTGAATGGATGGAGGGTATTCACTAACCCTGGCCCGATACTAAACATATATTGCTAAAAGTGCAGCTCCAACTTACTGATTGCAAATGGCAACATCCCCTACAGGTAATCGTGAATCTACCCGAAGCACACAGCAAACAAATAACCACCAGTGATGCTGAATGGGACAACCAAACAAAACGTTCAAACAATCATCCTATTGCTTGACAATTACAAACAGAATGAACCTCCCCTAAAAAATACTAATTCCAAGGCCTGACCAGTTGGAGCGTTTCTACTAGAACCTAGTACAGAATGAGGAATATGATTCGGGTTAGAATGAACACCTGGTGTACAGTAGAATGCGTTGTCTGCCAAACTTCATCTAAAGGGTGACTAGTCCCAGGGGATGGATTTACTACTAACCCAGGTGTCTGGCTACGAAGGTCACTCTGGGGGAACTATTTCCTCTCTCCTAGGTGGATGGTGTTCATGGTCCCTGCCCAGCTCAGTATACCATTGAAAATTCTAGCCAAAAGGCAACCCTGCTTCATTCTTCTACATAGAATGGATATTCCACTAATTAGATGAGTGTAATGTCTTTTAGTTATGCTGTCACAGTTGGTCCTGCTGGAGTCCCTGCTTTTACTCTGCCATAAATATACATTCACTTTATACATTATGTATACATACGTAACAGTTATCTCGCCTTCTTTTCTCTTCTCTTCTCTCTCTCTCCCTCTTCCTGTCTCTATCTATCGAGCTAGATATACTCCTCCTGATATTCAAAAACTTACAAATTGCACACACATACTCAAAGTGCCATCTTTCTTTTTAACTAGAACTATTAGAGAGGCATGCAAACTTTAGCACTTCCTAATTTAAAAAGTTGGTTGATACGGGCCTTGACAGCCTTATAATCAGAGCTGTGCTGATAATGCTGATGCATTGGAATGTCAAATCATTTTCATGAATAGTCATACAATAGCACATCCATAACCCTCACCTTAGCAACAGGAATGCGCTGAAAGTTGTACCATGTGACACCTCTACTGAAGCAGAGGAAGTCAACAGCCCTGCAGGTAAACCAGATGCCAATGGTTCAAACCAAACACCACTACCGGCGTATTGCACAGAAGAAGGAACAGGGACTAGGCAAAGATACCGTAAATGACCCAGAACTTAACATAAAAAGAAACCACTGTGGCAGCTTGGAGACTACTCTGATGAAACCATTGCGGTGCATGATGGACTGCACTGGGGATCTTAAAATAGATGGTGCATTAAATAAAGCACTACCATGCACACCAAACAAATCCTGGTAGCACTTTATAATAATATTCATCCTCAGCATCCCAGGGGCCGAAGACTAAGTGCCACCAAGGGGATCTCAGATCACAAATATTCCCCTTAGTTAGTTACATTCTTACTTATTACTTAGTACTACTCAACCACTTGAGTAATACTAAGTTATAAGATATGAAAAGTTCAGAAGATTTATGGCATGCAGTTGTAACCACTGATAAGCATAAGAAAAATCTTTCAGTAATGGAAAACACCATGTCTGCCCCATATCCAACAAGGAAAAAACCAAAACAACCCCAATAAGAACATCAATATGGAACAAAAGAACATTGATTTACCAGACATACATCTCTCAATGGTGGATTCAAAGGGCAGTAATTGCCCACCTCAACTGTGGCCCTGGAGTATATGGTTTGTGTTAGTTTTTGTGCTGTTCCATAGACTGGGTCAATTGGAAAATTAAAGAATTAAATGGCTGTTAACAATATCAACAGATAATGGCTACTGGCTCAGACACCCTGATAGATTATTGCCCATTCCACACATTGATTGAGCTGGTGAATTTGTTCCTGTTGGCTCTTGGGAACATTTTACTTCTTAAAGTCAGTACTTCCAATAACCACATTAACATTTTCCAGAGACCCCCTTGTGCTGTACCACACATTGAAGTGTCAGAATAGCTATTGGGCCCATACTACCTTTGCATACTTTCCTGCTCCCAGTGTATAGCATCCCTTCGAAACTCTAGGTGGGTTGCAGTAGGCTGTCGATGAACCAACTGCTTCAACTCCCATCGCAGGGTACAATGTGACAAATGCTCTACCAATTAATAATATAGTATTATATAATCAGATAAGATAAGATAAGATAAGATAAGATAAGATATTCCTTTATTCGTCCCACAGCGGGGAAATTTCTTGGAGTTATAGTCGGATACCCTTGCTTTAATACAGTCAGTTAAGCTAATCAATGCAAGTAAAGGGAGACTTAATATTGCGCATTATTGTACAGTTCTCAAAAATTTGACCTAAGTTTCTGTGGGTTACTACATTCAATACTAGAGCAGGATTAAACCGCCTCTTTCTCCTAACTCTCCAGGTGATCAAACACGTCTACTGACAAATGACACATCAGCATAGCAGCCTGGACCTCTTCTATCCATTCTCTACTTCAATACTCATACTAACATCTAAGAAGAGCCATTTCTTTGCATGAAGCTGGGCAACCAAGTCCCATAATTGCAAAACAATATAAAGCAATGCTATTTTTTTTTTTAAAACAATAAGTGGCTCTGTCTAAACAGAACTGCCACTGTTTTGTTTCCAACTGACAAATAAACAACTAGATAGATGAAGCAGCCTAAAAACAAAGAAATATTCTACAGCCAAAAAAACCCACAAAAAGTTAGTGTTAAAATTTTGGATCCTGCTGACTACACCAGATTGTTCAAGTTACTCTACACCTAAAAGCATTAATCTATGAAGAGAGTTACTGACAACACCACCCTCAATGGGAAATACTGACTAAACAAAGTTTATAAAATATGATCAGTAATACTATTATCTACAAAAAATCCTTTATTCAACAATTACTAATGTACAATAATTCATGAATACATAAACCAAATTTCACACTGAAGGATATCTATAAAACCTCAAAAAAAAAAAAAAAAAAAAAAATCACAAAGCTAGAGCTGAGTGTGCAATTAATTAGCCCTGGAGCACGCCAACTGTGTCTCCACAATGTGCTGGACGAAGAGTTGAAACCTCAGCGATGGTCAGAGGCACCAAATCATCATGTTGAACTTTAAAATTGCACTATAAAACTGGTAGCAAAACAGCAGCAGTCACCAGAAATCATCCCACAGCCTGACAGATGTTTTTTTTCCCATTCATAAAACTGAAAGGATAGAGGAAATTCAACAAGCTTGCCCTGATTGCAAATAGCGACATCACCTACAAATCACTTACACAGGACTGGACACTCTTTAATTCACACGGATGTGGCAAACAAACAACCGCCGGTACTGGTGAACCGTTTACGTTTAATTATGATTAGAAACATTTGATTCTGAATGTTAAAAATCTTTGACAAATGATGAATGCAATAAAATCTTCATAATAAAAAGTAGTACATTTATTTTCAAATGTAGTAAGCAGTAGTGAAATATAAGTGAAATAAGTTTAACAAACATATTTAAAAACATATTAAAGTTCAGTAACATTTAACAAGTGAATAATCATGCTCTGTTACCTTCCACTGCTGACAACACAATTCAGTTAGAGAGCTCAGGAGAATCAAACCCAGCTCCAGCACTGGTGGAACCACAGTTATTTTATGGCTCAGTGGAGCAGAAGCAGATTTAAGAGCCTTATTGATGATGCAGCAGAGGGGATGGGAGATAATTATTGAGCAGTTGTTTATCCTTGTTTCTAGTTCTTTCTGTCTAAAAAATATTGACTTTTTCACTTCAGATCAAAGCCTGCCAGCATCAATCTCTCAACACCTTTCTCTTTCTCACCTTCAGTGTGCCCATTTGTTTGGAGCCGTACATGTGGAACCAGAAGCGCAGATGGCAGACACCAAAACTGGCAGGAAACTCCTGCTGGGTGATTATACGAGCAACGTCCCCCTCGCGCTGCAAGGTTGAGTTCGCATACAGGTACCCCCCTGCACCATCTCCCAGTTCACACCAACAGATAGACAAGAGACTTTCATTATGCACATGAAATGTTTGATCTAATTCAGAATCAAAGCATATATTGTTTGGATTACTTTACTGTAGGACATTAAAGGAAACTACATTTTGAATGTGAAAACATCAGAACAAAACCATTTTAATTTAAGGAAATCTATTAGCGTTTTTTTTTTCATGATTAGACCGCCATAAAGACTGTTACTCTTTAAAATATATATATATATATTTATAGTCATAGTACTATAATATCTCCAACACCAATCTAATTGACATTTTTTTAAACAGATATTTGATGCATTTTGCTTGGAAGTTACAGCAATTAATCTACTATCCATTTGATCCACACAATCTAGTCATGTTCATTATTTGTAAATGATTTGTTTACTTACAGTTTTACATTTTGGTAACAAAAGTGACCATGTGATTTCAAATGACATATTTTCCTGTAATATATTCCTAAATATAAGTAAGATATAAGATATTAAATATTAAATATAAGTATTTTACGAATCATATTTCAAGGTAAAATACACAACATAAAAAAAATCTATCAATCAATCAACCAATCAATCAAAAAAACTAACCAAAAAAAACCCCCTGATCATTACATTCATATGTGCTTGTTGAACTTGAACATTGCATTTAAGAGTTAGCCTTTCTTCACTATTGCAATAAGCTTTGATTTCAGAGCGTGGCTGTGGGGAATTGTGCTTATTTAGCCACAAAAGCATTAGCATTAGTTTTCCAGTTCTTCCCAATGGTGCTTAGTGGGGTTGAGGTCAAGGCTCTGTGCAGGACACTTAAGTTCTTCCACTTGTACCACAGCAAAACTAATTTTCTACTCAGGGGCGTTGCCATGCCGGAACAGGTTTGAACCTTTCAGTTCCAGTGAAAGAAAGTTGAAAGGCATTTTAGACAATTCTGCATTTCGTGGCAACAGTTTAGGGATGTCTATGATGGTCAGGTTTACACATGCGTATAGTCATAGTGGGCTGGGACTGGAACACCTGCTGTAGATAAGTTATATTGTTGTTTAAAGTAATTTAGAAATGTAGTAATTTCAAAGTAGTAAACACTATTCCCATTTATTTCATTTACTTCAGTCCTATTTATGATCCAGTTAAAATTTGAATCAAGCAAATCAGTCACAAAAAAAAGTTTCCATGCAAGTTTTAATTGGAGATAATGGTTAAGATAAGAACGGCTTAATTATGGAGTTGCTCTGAAGTCAGCCAGTTTCCTACAGCTCACTACGGTCTTACAGAGCAGGTTCAATTATCCCCATAACCAGCAAAAAATTATGAATAAATAAATAAATAAATAAAACACTCTTTTATTTAACTCTTATTAGTTAAAACCTTTTAGATGAGAAATGACCCTCTTCCATCACCTGTACCGATATTCAACATCTTTCTGAATGACTCTTTCACTTGAATGGCTAAATCATAAAATTAAGTACAAATTTTTCTTTTAAATAAAATTCCACTTATTTAGTTAAAATAGATGAATAAAGTTTCCTGTAGTTGTACCACCTACCAGCACTGTGATCAGTGGAGGGTCCTGTTCCTTGATATTTTCTGCCATGTCCAATCTGCCAGTCAAAGTCATCATCCTGATCTTGGACAAGCTGACACGCTGATTCCCACTGATCCTCAGGCATGTTGAAGTTACAGGCTCCTGCCAGGCTGCCTGGAAAACATAAAACAGGGCATAATGCATCTCTTTTATAGACAAAAATTCTTCACTGTCTGGAGCAAGCATTGATCCTAATTAAATGTAATAACTAATCCCTATGAAAATACCTTCAGAATTATTGTTACCCTTTATAAAACAAGCGTCCCAACATATTGTATATATTTTTATTGCGAGATAATAGATTTTCTTATTGATTGAAATGCAAGTCCTATTTTGAAGTTCAGCTGGTGCATTTTATTGTTACTCACTGCAAAGGGATTTATTCATGCAGCAATTCATTAATTTTTAAAACTTCAGTTTTGCTCTCTCTCTTCATGGGCTTTTCCCCCCCTGGCTTTCCAGATGTTTGAAAGCATTTTCATATGAGATTTATAAAAGTTTGGATAAAGTGTATGTTGATTAATGCCATAATAGTGAGGTTGCAGTACACTGCTTGAGACTAAGATCAGTCTTTTATGATGTTTTAAACATTGTTATTAAAAAATACTATGGCAAATTAACTGACTATTATACTACCGGAATCTGTTCTCCTATTATGTAAAGACATTATTAACTGAATGTCAAGTCTACATTGTGGATTTATGTTCTTTTGCTTTTTTCATTTATTTAATATTTCATTTAATAAGTGGCACGGTAACTTAGTGGATTGCGCTGTTTCCTCTACCTCCAGGGTTGGGGTCTCACCACCAGTCTGTACACAAAGAGCTTGCATCTTCTCCCCATGCTTGATGGGTTCCTTCTGGGTAGTTCAGTTTCCTCCCACAGTACACAGATGTAGCATGATTATAATTTAAAACTGTCCATAGTGTATGATTGGGCATAGTTGGATTGGCACCCCCCCAGGGTGTACACCGCCTTGTGCCCTAAGTCTTCTGGGATAGGTGCCAGACCCCCTGTGACCATGTATAGAGGATAAAGCGGTATACCGTAGACAATGAGTGAGTGGGTGTATGATTGGGTGTGTGTGTGTGTGTGTGTGTGTGTGTGTGTGTTTATACAGAATGTGTGTTCTTGTGGCCTGCAGTGGTTTGCCACGCCAACCAGGGCGTTCTCTCCATTGTACCGTCAGTTCCCTGGGATAGGTTTCTCTACACAGGATAATTGATATAGACAAAGAATGGATGAAATATTTCTAGATCAGACTAGATTTAACTTTATTCATTGCACAGTACATGTACAAAATCAATGGAATTTAGTAAGTAGTTAATTCTATTTATATGAAAAGACTGGCTTTTACAAAAGTTTTATTACATTTGTGTGTAATTAGAACTTACAGTATAAGCATAACCTTTATATAAAAATAAAGGAACTCATTAGAATTTGAAGCGAATATGTTAGTCTTCTTATAAATACATTTGGTATGTTTATGAAAACCAAATTTCTTATGACACTTAAGGCTCATTGTGTGTATCAGTGTCAGTTTTCCCCTATGAATAAGAATGGTGACTCTAATTGTAAAATTAACTACATACATAGTGAATTTGTCCTATCTGTGAAAGAGTGCGTTGTAAGTGAAATATTTAAAAAGTCAAATTGATTCCCCATACTGTACATGGTTATGTTTTTATGCCTGCTTTAGCCTCAGACCCAAGTAGCAAACACTGCAGTAATGCCCTCGGTGTTTTTACTGCACACATTTTAAGGGTGTTAACTTGGTATAAAATAACAGCTGTAGCATTACAGCTTTTGTATTAAACAGAAACTGCTGAGAAAGTCCACTCACTGCAGTCCAGTTCATCAGATCCATCGGTGCAGTCCGGCTTATTGTCACACACCAAACTGGATACGACACAGTCTCCATTGCTGCACACAAAATCAGTGGCTGCAGGGCAAGAACCAGGATATGTTCCACCTGGCACATGCAGTAATGTTAATACAGGTTCAAACATACCAACATTTGTCTTACTACTTCGTTAGCTAAGAGAACCTTACCCTGATCTAATTATGAATGCTAATAATTAATGATATTTTTTTAAAATTGTAACCATAACCTTAATCCCAGTATCAAAACGAAACAAAAAAATTAACAGCAGCAACAAGAAAACATCTACATTAAAAAAAAAAATGACACAAGGCAGTTTTCCTCATGGTTCAATGCCCAACTGTCAAATATTCATATGATTTATTTTTCAAGATATAAATACATGCCTCTAGGACTGCCTGTCTGCAGTTCCAGACTGTCTCTCTCTCTCTCACACACACATAAAAAAATAATTAAAGGTCTGATAAATCCAACATGACCTTAACAAATTTAAAGTAATAAAGTCCAGCAAAGCAAAAGCATTTCTAAATGGCAGAGCAAACTTCACTGAACTGCGAAAAACAGATAAAACTAATGAAATTCTAAGATGCAAAGCACCTTCAGAAATCTCTCTCTCTCTCTCTCTCTCTCTCGCTCTCTCTCTCAGGCAGTAAATGTCATCTTATTACCTACCATTAGCTCCTCAGCATTTTTACACATTCTTACATCAGAACTAACATGGATACTGCTACAACACATTATGCATTATCACATCATACATCAGCTCTCTGCTGGAAATCAAAGTTTACTGCATCAGCCTTCCCCAGGATTTCTAGGAATCCATTATCCTTCAAGCGAATAACACAAGACTCTAGCACGCTGTCATGCATGCCGTAAAAGAGCTCAGACAAAGCACAGCACATCTCAGAACACCAGTGACAGCAGAAGAAAAGTATGAAATCTCCTATTCTACAGTAAAACCAACATAAAGAAGAAATGACATTACTGAGGAACAGTAAGAATAGCTGATTTAGCTTCATTATAATTACTGTTACTCTTTTAAGGTATTATAAGTAATAATTATATAATTTTCAAATACACTGAATAACTTCCTTAAAACACATTAGGGAAGAACATGTGAAATGACTAGTGAAGTAGCTTCAGGAGAGCTGTAGAGAGCTGAAACACTGTTTTCATTATGCTGTAAAATGGCTTTCTGCTTTTACAACCAGATGGGCAAGACAGAGGAAGAAATACGTAAAAGATTTAAGAGAAATACAAATATGTTAGTGTGCAGTATACATGGAAATCTACTGTAGGTATTTATAGCATGTGTATGCATGTCAGTAAGTGTCTATTTGGATCATGTATTTTTTAGGCTGAGATGGAAAAAGTAGTGAGAGATGAGACTTATGTTAAATTTGATATCATAACATTGCTTGAGCCTAGATATAACCAAGTGAAGCAACCCCAGATCAGAGGCTTGTACAGTTGGCACCATGCATGATGGGTACATTGATTCATGTGCTTCTCTTCTTACCCTAGACTCATCAGAGCACATGACCTTTGTCAATTGCTCCAAAGTCAAATCTTTATGCTTCCGAGCAAATTAAATTCTTTTTTCAGATTAGTCTCACTAAGAAGTGGTTTTCTTACGGACAAGCAGCTGGGTATTACATCACTGGAGGTTATCAAATGAATAAAGTTTTTCTTCCCTGATGACACAGACATATTCCATTACGTCAAATTCTGAAGAAGTGGTTCTGGGAGCATGAGGAATCATTTTCATACATGACCTGGCACCACATTGTATGCACTGAATGAAATCTTCCTTTTTTTTTGGCAAGACAGGATATATATAGTGAGTGAATCACCCCTTTTAAAATAGAAAAAAAAAAACTTTAAGCACAGTTTTGGCTGCAAAGCAGCCCTAAAAGCTAATCACCTTCTCAATGGCACACAAAGCCTGTGATCAGATGTGGTCATTTTTGATTTACTCAGCATGAAAAGCTGAAGCATTTCAGTCCCAGGTAGTGCAACTGAAGCAAACAATCAACTACGGGTGGCAGGACACTATCGAAACATCTTCGAGATAAAGTTGTGCACAGGCACAAGTCAGGAGATAGATACAAAATTTTCAAAGGCTTTTAAAGAAGTGTAAGGTATTTGGGACACCACATACCCTCCCTGGATCAGGGCCGTCACTCCAAACTCGATGAAAGTACCAGGAGGAAACTGGTCAGAGTGGTCATTATGTGCATGTGACATGAGATCACAAATTCTCCACAATTGTGACTTGTATGGAAGCATTGCAAGAAAAATGACAATTCTCAAGAATGTTCACATGCAGGCACGACTGAGCTTTGCAAAAACACAAGTGGTTAGATGAGACAAAAACATTTTTATTTGGCCACAACACCAAATGATATGTCTGTCCTAAATCCGATACAGCTCATAATCCATACAACACCATTCCTACTGTAAAGCATGGAGGTGGTGATAACCTGATATGGGGTGCTTCTCTGCAGCGGGGACTGGAGCACTTGTTGGTATAGAAGGAAAATAAATGGGGCAAACTACCATCAAATTATTGAAGAAAATCAGCTGTCAATAGGAAGAAGGTTTATGACCTTAAAACACGCAGCACTCAGTGGTTGAAGGAGAAAAAGGTGAATGTCCTTGCATGGCCTAGTCAGAGTCCAGACTCAGAACCCCTATAAATAAATAATAATTGTGGAATGACTCTCAATCAAATTTAACTTAGAGGGAAATATTGCAAAGTCTACATGTGCAACATTGTGTGAGAAGGGGATTAGCTTCACCTGATTGAGTTAACAAGGCATTTTAGGAGGGGTTTAGCCTTTTCAAAATCTGTGATATTCTGTTTTGTTTTTTCTATTTTTTCCCTGTCATGTTGGTCTTTTATATATAGTATTTCACTGAGTAAATACAGCTGGATAAAACTGTGTCTGTCTTCATTGTAGGCTGCAAAGCAACAAAATGTGATTATTTTAAAGGGCGTGATTCTTTTATATACCCACTGTGTTTATAAAGCACCTTCCCTGGTATCATGTACAGATACCTACATATCACACAAGCTTTAGACATTTTTTCATCAGCTAATTAAGCAAGTGATATGAGATATTATATTAAACGCTGCTGAGAGCTGTCCAAAGAATCCTGCTGGTCAAGTCACTACATGAATATTAAACAGTAATGATACTTGAGGGAAATTAAAAGTTGACACTTCATTTGAATGTGTCACCGCATGTTCTAAGTCAACTTTCTAGAGATGTTTCTAAAGGCCATAATCACCCACTCAAACAAATAAGGCACATAAGGAAAGTCTCAGTGGTCTGTATACAGTATCTTCAGATTCTACAGTGATATGTACTTTCTGTCTTCTTTGGAAAAGTGAATAAGGTATTAGTTCAGACTAAATGAATCAGATCACGTTTTTTACTGTAGACATATTCACCGAATACAATTTATAATATATAATTGGCCTTCGTTGTACAGCACGGATGAAATCTGGTGACATTTAAACTCTGTCCTTCAAAACATGGACATAGCAGTAAACCTTTCTTTCAACAAATAGCCTACAACGGCTTTGGAAAATAGCAGATGAATCAAATAAGTTAAATGAATTGGAACCCTGAAATTCAAAAAAAATTTTCTGGCACAAAAATTCCAGTCATGGTGCTTTGTACTTTTTATCGATTTAACACAACTGAGGCTCATTAAATAGGTACTCCCTAATAGGCTTGATGAAATTAATCAAGTGTTCTGGGATCAGGGAAGCTTGAAAAACACTGAACTGAGAAACAATGTTATATGAAGCAATGCACAATGCATGTGTGTGTGTTTATGTGTGTGTGTGTGTGTGTACTCACTACGGGCACAGTCTATAAACTGCAGGTCATCGAGTGCCGCCCCACCGCTGACATCTCTTGCACGGACTACCTCAAAGATAAGTTCAAAGTTCCTCAGGTTCCTGAGAGGAACCTCAGCTCTCCTCCACTCATTCATCATCTTCTGCTCCATCCACACCTCCTTCAGCTCATTCTCCGTCTGATCAGCACATGCAACAGACAAAATGAGAACTTTACCCAGGATATTATATAACATCCCATTATATTGTATGCACTTGCTTTGATTCAGACTGCATGAAGAAATCAAAGTAGCCTTAAAGAGCCAGTTGCTTAAGTAAATAATTACAAACAATACATACAATCTCACACACTATTATATGATAATAATGAAAAGGTGGCGTAAGGCACAGCCCAAATTAGTACGTAGTATGTTAAGAGCTAAGAAGATGTAGCTTGTCATGTGACTGAGAAAAAAAGGAAAGGTGTCCTCATTGCTTTTCTAGATCTTGAGTACGAATCAATTGATATCCAGTTTATAATATTTGCTTTTAAAGCAAGTCATTTAAAAAAAGAGATTTACATTCATCATTTATTATTATTCATTAGTGAAATAAACAAGAATTATTAACATATGCACATAAAAAAAACATTTTAGTTCATCTTTACTGTACAACTGTACCTTTTTAGATTTTGATAAGCGAATAACACCATGCAACTAGCTTACAATTCAATAGCATTCAATGGCATTAAAAACTATATTCATTAAGACTACTGTATTTTCATTTATGCTGCTCTTGTTGTAAAACTATTTTTTATTGTTGGTTATTTACAATATGTCAAGTCTAAATCATGCATTTTGTTGTCCGAATGACCCTAAAGGCTGTCAGCTAGTAGTTTCGTACATTACACAGGTGTCAGTCACTTACACACAGATATATTAACCAGCATTCAGATTTCAGTTGGGCTGGGGAAATCATGATTATAGATTACAGTATGTATTCCCGTCAAATATGAAAACAAAGCTGGACAGGAAAAAATAACATTAATTGTTCCATTATGGATGAAACAAAGCTGCTTTGAATCATTTATCAAGCTGCAAAAGTTCTGGGAAATGTCAGAACAAATTAATAGACCACTGTACTAAAACTTACAAAGATGGGAAGATAAACATCAATACAAAGTAATCGAAATGCATCAAAACGTTTGTAATTAATAGACTCTTATACAGCATGGTCCAAAAGTCTGCATCCATGGGCATTTGTTTCCCCTATATAAAATTAGATTTTTTTTTCTTTGTATTTCAGTCCCAAGGTGGCTTTGAAACTAATAACAGAAGATTGAATAGAACCAGACCTAAAACCACTCAGTGTTTTTCTCTTGGGTCATCTGAAGTCACTAGTCTCGGAATTGGAAACTAAATAGAACTATCTTTGCACTAAAGGAGGAAATCATCTCTGCATGTAACAAGATCAGTCCTGATACAGTACATGAAGTTCAATGTTCTTGTATTCTGCATAAGTGAAACAAGTGCTGCAAAGTGGTCATGAGACTATTTATTTTAACATTTACAAAAAGCTTTTTGCGTATAGATCTAGAATTTTGGGCCACCTTGTACACTGAAAACTCCTACTATAAGACTTATAGTAGTGCATTATTAATTAGGAATATACTTTTATCCAATGACACTTTAAATAGAATAGAATTCAAGCATGTAGGTAACTGAGGGTTAAGGATCTTGCTTTAAGACCTTAATGGCCCCTCTTGGGTCATAACTCACAACCTACAGTATCGCTCAAAAGCTGAAATTCATTTAAAGACCTTATGGTGAAATGTGAAATTAATTGTCCGAGAAGGTCAAACTTCAACGTGTAAGAATTGCACTATTCTTTTCTCTTTTTTTCAAAGTACTGTAGAAACATTTCCTAATTATATTGAATTTTAGACAATATTTTAAGATGTAGAATTCAAATACAGGTGTATCTGGATATAATACTTACTGTAATATACACTCACCATACATTTGATTAGTAAAATACAGTATGTACACCTTCTCATTCGTACAATTATCTAATCAGCCACTCGAGTTGCATCAATGCAATGGATAACATCATGTGTGAAAAAAGGGATCTTATTGATTTTGACCATGACATGGTTATGGTTTCAGACACAGCTGGCATCCCTTAAAAAATTTTACACTGACCCTAAAGTAAAAAATGAATAAATAAATTTAAAAAAGGCAAGTGCAGAAACATTTAGGAGGATGGGCTACAACAGCAGAAGATCAGGTCATGTTCCACTCTTGTCACCCAAGAATAAAGATCTGAGAATATAGCAAGCACAGGCTGAATGAACCTGGGCAGATTAAAGATTGGAGAATATGTCACCTGGACGTTAGATGGTTGTGTGTGAAAAATCTCAGGACATAAGCATTTTCTGAAATAATCTAATCAGTCTATCTGGCACCAACAACCATGCATGATCAGCACTTTTTCTTCATTCTGATTTCGGATATGAACAGTAAGTGAACTCTTGACCTCTATTCGCATGATTTTATGCATTGTGCTGCTGCCACATGATTAACTGAATCCATAACTGCATGAACATGCAGGTGTGCATGTGCTTCCTATAATATTGAATGGTCAGTGTGTATAACCCTATCTACTAAAAAGGACATTTTAGACTGGTAAGTATTGTTCACATGGTTTGGGAATTACAGGCATAACATTATGACTCCATATCTATTCTTAAGTACACACGTGGACAAAATTGTTGGTACCCTTCGGTCAATGAAAGAAAAACTCACAATGGTCACAGAAATAACTTTAATCTGACAAAAGTAATAATAAATAAGAATTCTATGAATGTTAACCAATGAAAGTCAGACATTGCTTTTCAACCATGCTTCAACGGAATTATAAAAAAAAATTAACTCATGGAACAGGCCTGGACAAAAATGATGGTACCCCTAACTTAATAGTTTGTTGCACAACCTTTTGAGGCAATCACTGCAATCAAACGATTCCTGTAACTGTCAATGAGACTTCTGCACCTCTCTGCAGGTATTTTACATGAGGCTCACTCCTCATGAGCAAGCTGCTCCAGTTGTTTCCGGTTTGAAGGGTGCCTTTTCCAAACAGCATGTTTCAGCTCCTTCCAAAGATGCTCAATAGGATTGAGGTCAGGGCTCATAGAAGGCCACTTTAGAATAGTCCAATGTTTTCCTCTTAGCCATTCTTGGGTGTTTTTAGCTGTGTGTTTTGGGTCATTGTCCTATTGCAAGACCCATGACCTGCGACTGAGACCCAGCTTTCTGACACTGGCCAGCACATTTCTCTCTAGAATCCCTTGATAGTCTTGAGATTTCATTGTACCCTGTACAGATTCAAGACACCCTGTGCCAGATGCAGCAAAGCAGCCCCAGAACATAACAGAGCCTCCTCCATGTTTCACAGTAGGGACAGTGTTCTTTTCTTAATATGCTTCATTTTTCCGTCTGTGAACATAGAGCTGATGTGCCTTGGCAAAAAGTTCCATTTTTGTCTCATCTGTCCATAGGACATTCTCCCAGAAGCTTTGTGGCTTGTCAACATGTAGTTTGGCATATTCCAGTCTGGCTTTTTTATGATTTGTTTTCAACAATGGTGTCCTCCTTGGTCGTCTCCCATGTAGTCCACTTTGGCTCAAACAACGACGGATGGTGCGATCTGACACTGATGTTCCTTGAGCATGAAGTTCACCTTGGATCTCTTTAGAAGTCTTTCTGGGCTCTTTTGTTACCATTCGGATTATCCGTCTCTTTGATTTGTCATCATTTTTCCTCCTCCGGCCACGTCCAGGGAGGTTGGCTACAGTCCCATGGATCTTAAATTTCTGAATAATATGTGCAACTGTAGTCACAGGAACATCTAGCTGCTTGGAAATAGTCTTATAGCCTTTACCTTTAACATGCTTGTCTATAATTTTCTTTCGAATCTCCTGAGACAACTCTTTCCTTCGCTTCCTCTGGTCCATGTTGAGTGTGGTACACACCGTGTCACCAAACAACACAGTGACTACCTGGAGCCCTATATATAGGCCCACTGACTGATTACAAGATTGTAGACACCTGTGATGCTAATTAGTGAACACACCTTGAATTAACATGTCCCTTTGGTCACATTATTTTCAGTATTTTCTAGGGGTACCATCATTTTTGTCTAGGCCTGTTCCATGAGTTTATTTTTTTTAAATAATTCTGTTGAAGCATGGTTGAAAAGCAATGCCTGACTTTCATTGGTTAACATTCATAGAATTTTTTTTAATGATTACTTTTGTCAGATTAAAGTTATTTCTGTGACCATTGTGAGTTTTTCTTTCATTGACCGAAGGGTACCAACAATTTTGTCCACGTGTGTAGGTGCCCACTTTTGCCACCACAGACACACGTTCACGGTCAAGGCCCAATGATGCACGTGGAAAATGAAAGGTGGTTTGGGTAGTCTGGTCCAATATAAGAGCTATTGTAGCTCAAATTGCTGAAACGCATATCCACATACCAATAGAACTTTGTCAGGAGGTAGGGGGACCTACTCAATATTAGATGGGTGGTCATAATGTTATCGCTGACATGGTATAACTGACACACTGTCACAATGAAATCTTAAAGTCTTACCTTTGAAATAATTCTATTTAATGTTATATCTAACTCATGTTAAATGTAGAACTTCATGCCACATGTACAGTACAGACCAAAAGTTTGGACACACCTTCTCATTCAAAGAGGTTGAATTTGTATTCTGGCAAGAAAAAAGCAGCTAAGTGAAGAAAAAAACGAGTGGCCATCATTACTTTAAGAAATGAAGGTCAGTCAGTCCGAAAAATTGGGAAAACTTTGAAAGTGTCCCCAAGTGCAGTCACAAAAACCATCAAGCGTTACAAAGAAACTGGCTCACATGCGGACCGCCCCAGGAAAGGAAGACCAAGAGTCACTTCTGTTGCGGAGGATAAGTTCATCCGAGTCACCAGCCTCAGAAATCGCAGGTTAACAGCAGCTCAGATCAGAGAGCAGGTCAATGCCACACAGAGTTCTAGCAGCAGACACATCTCTAGAACAACTGTTAAGAGGAGACTGTGTGAATCAGGCCTTTATGGTAGAATATCTGCTAGGAAACCACTGCTAAGGACAGGCAACAAGCAGAAGAGACTTGTTTGGGCTAAAGAACACTGTAAAGAACACAATAAAGAAAACTCTTTGAATGAGAAGGTGTGTCCAAACTTTTGGTCTGTACTGTAGAAATTATTACCATATTAGCATAGAAACGCCCCATATAAACTCTTCACATTTGCAAGTATTTAGAAAAGAACAAATAAAAAGGATCACTTTTAATCATGGCAGCTGATACCCATTGCTGCAGCAGCTAAAATAAAACATTTTCCTAAAAGCCAACAGACAATAATGACATTTTTTTTTCTATTCCATTTTTACATTTCCTAAAAGACAATAATGACATTTTTTTCATCATGCAGTCCTTTTGCACTATTGTCTGACTAGAAACCCCATACAATCCTACTGTATATTTATGCTACACTGTGCCTGTCATCTTAACAGCACATGGGAACAGCACACACTTTCAAACTTTAAACTTAAAAAAGTTCTGTCTGAGCATTGAATGTAAAATCTGTAAAAGTTTTTTTTTTATTTGATCAGTTGCACCATGTGTTCATACTAATCTGATGCCTAATCTAATGCTATTTCATGTCATAACCATGGCCAAGAACACCGCTCACATTGATCTGTGCAATTCACATCTGGAAAGAAAGCGAGAACAGGTGCAGCACATCACGAATCACGCTTCGTTAACTGTACCCTCGTTCTTTAGGGCTTAAAAGGCTACCATGCTTTACCCATTTTACCCATGATTTAAAACATTTCACTGCATATCATACTGTGTATGTGACAAATAAAATTTTAATTTGATTTGACCCAGGAGTGTAAAGAAGCACTGTTGATATAAAATAAGCATTTGGTGTAAAATGGGTTGAGTCGTGTAAATACTGGGTAAAAAAAAAAGATGTTTTTGGCTTGAGTCTCCAACTAGGAAAACAAACAAATAATAAACAAACAAATACAAAGCTGCTGAATTTGTAATTCTCAGGGTAGACTTAATAAAAATGAACAGGGGTAAAAGTGGGATTTAGCTGGTGGGGCAACCCTGAAACCTGACTCGCATCAAAATAACTCAAAATAATAATGAAAAGCTCAAAATAGTTTTTAAGGAAATGCGTGTGCTCGTGTTGATTTGAGACAAGAGCATGTATGATGCACTTTTTCATTTGCATGACTTAACTATAAACAACGAAATGCCATACAGCATATTACACTCAGTTTGCTTAACATTAGTATGAACCAAGGACATAAATTGCTCTAGAATCTTTGGCATGAACTGCCAATTTGATTATTATTATTTTTTTAATTATCAAATATGCCTGAACACCCGCTGTTCTACAACCCGTGTCTTTGAGTGATATCAAATCAACATGGCTATATGGCTATATACAACATCACCAAACAAAATAGCTCTTCTCAGCATGAGTAAAGTAGCATTAGTTTTACATCAGTCACTCTGAGGGGGAAAATGTACATCATTCATCACTGCTTGCAGGCTAGATTATTTGTCTAACCAAAGATAAACATAGAGGAGAACTAACGTGGCAGAAATAACATGGTTATTTCTACTTTGTTTGTTGAATACAGTGAGGTTAAAAATGACATCATTGTAGCCAATGAGATAACTAAAACGCCTCTTGAACGTTGCCCCTTGGGAACTAACTATGTGCAAGCACTAACAAATGAAATACTTGGAAGGCTATTGCAATGTTTAATAATATAATCGTCTTTGAAAATGCAAAAAAGCATAGAATAATGAAAATTTCGATAATGTATAGCATTCTACATGTACGTTTTTTGGCACTCGTTGCAATCCACGCCAATCCATCCTGCAGCACTGGACAGGAGAAAGGCTCATGCTTCTTAGAGTCTAGCAAAGGGTAAAAAATAATTGCGCTGTTATGGGCACTATACAGTCAATCAGTCATCAGGCTGGAGCTCGGTCTACTGCAGTGTAGGGAGACATATTACTGCTGTAGGCACAACATACTGTAAGTGCAGACAAACAGCCAGTCTCAATGTAGACCTTCAAGAGATTTATATGCGAGAAAGTACAAGTGCAGACTTAATCAAGTATTTGGCATGGACGACTGAACAACATAAGGTGAGTATTGGTGTGCATGCATCCTTAGGAAAATACATTACAGTCTCTCTTGGCATGTTCTTTTGTATGTGAAAAAGTATTTGCTCACTTCCTGTATTTTTTTTTTTTGGTCACATATTTGTCACACTTAACTTATTAATATTATTAAACAGATTTCACCATTACTCAAAAATAACCAGTGTAAATAGAAAATGCAGTTTTTAAACTATTTCATGTATTCAGGGGGAAAAAGCTGTTTAAACCTACCTGGCCCTATGTGACAAAGCAAAAAGAAAAAGAAAAAATCATGAATGAATTGTGATGAACTAATTTCTTTTGGATTATGGAAGTTAAATTTTCAATTAAATTTAAATTTTGCTACAGTCAGGCCTGATTACGCCAAAGGGAAGCATGCTAAAAGATCTAAAAAAGCAACACATTATGCCGTTATCTAAAGAAATTCAAGAATAGATGAGAAACAAAGGAATTTATATTTATCAGTCTGGAAAGGGTTACAAAGCCATTTCTAAGGACTTGAGCGAACCACAGTGAGATCCCTTATCCACCCAGGAAGAAAACCTGGACCTGTATTTCCTAGAAGTGGCTGGCCTACCAAAATAACTACATCATTTAAAGATCTGCAGGCCTCACTTGCCTCAGTCAAGGTCCGTGCTCATGATTCAACAATAAGAAAAAGACTGGAAAAAATGGCATCCATGGGTGAGCTCCAAGGTGAAAGCCACTTCTGGCTAAAAAGAACACAAAGGCTCGTCTTACATTTGCACAAAAACATCTTGATTATACCCATGACTTTTGGGCAAATAGTGTGCAGTCTGAGGAGACAAAAGTTGAACCTTTTGAAAGGTTATGTAAGCTTACATCTTGTGTTAAATTAACACAGCATTTCATAAAAAGAACATTATACTGTATATACAGTCAAACATGGTGGTGGTAGTGTGATGGTCTGGGGCTGCTTTGCTTCAGGGTATGAAGAGTTGCCATAACTGACACAACCATGAATTCTGCGTTCTACCAGAAATTCCCGAAGGAGAATGTTACCTTTTGGCTATATACAGTAGTACCAATAAGAACTGAAAATGACTTTCACTGCTTTTAATTACACTAATTGTCAGTCGCCAGCTCTGCCAGTCGCGGCTAATTAGTTCAGGCAGGGGTGGAAGGATATGTGTTGGCGGAGCAAATTAACTGGTTAAATAAAGAATCAAATCATAATCTTTATATATAATGAAGGGTGTTTGGGGAGCTGTTGTATAAAAGCAATATCACAAACTCACTCTTGTGTGATATCACTTGAATATTATATAAATTTGGTGTTAGAACTGAAGTGTACAAACTAAAATGAGGAAAGAGACAGTGATAGACTTGCTGTTTACATTTGGTGCCTCAAGTGTACTGACTGGAGTACACACACACACACACACACACACACACACACACACACACACACACACACACACACACACACACACACACACCATTTTTTTTACTATCACTATCTCTCTAGTTCTTCCATTGTCTCCTGGATACATCAGAGTGCATTTAAATTCTCATTTTTATTATTTTCACAATCAAACACTGTTGCAGAGAAACAAAAAACTCTACAGCTACAGCAAATTCAAATGATGATGAATCCAGACATTATTATGAATTGGATAACAAACAAACACAAACAAACAAATAACAATGCAATAATAATCACCTCCGTAATCTGCACCTCATGTTATTCCAGCTACATGAAGATGACAACAGTGAAACACACTGCGTGCACACACACACACACACACACACACACACACACACACACACACACACACACACTAGGAGTGTTTCCATCTTAGCTACAAGGCCAGATGGTAGTGGAAGGCCGCTCTGGTGTTTGGGTGACCAGATAAACACATGGGCATGTTGGCATTGCTCGGCCCTCTGTACAGATGGCACAAACTGGGCTGCAAAGCTACTTTAAGATCCTCTGATTAATCAGAAGAGGGTGTAAAACTGAAACCAAAATGCAGAAAGAAAACAGGCAACTACACATAGTGACATCATTTACACAGCAGTATTTTCTTTTATCTGAATCCTGTATTAAGTACATATTAAATCTGTAATAAAATGTAATAAAACTTAGTTTTTATTATATAACTTTATGTCTGTATAATTGTGTATTAGCTTTTACAATGGTTTTAATTAAAACATAACATTCAGTTATTTACTGTATTATGTACAGTACTTAACTAAGGTCATTGACTAAAATGTTGAGCACTGTGCAAAAGTCTTTAATACAAACTTTTCTATATTATTTTCTTAATAATAATAATAATAATAATAATAATAATAATAATAATTACAAACATTTCTGATTTGCAAACATTAATATTAAACACAAAATAAAATGTTAAATAAAACTGCAAATTGTAGCTGAGACTAAAGATAGATAGCTAGGTTACTTAATTATTCCCTAATTAATTTTTTTATTAGTATTTTTAGATAGATACCAAAGAGTCCTCAAAATGTTACCATGCCAAATAGTAACTTTGATCTATTCATTACTGTTTTCTAGGCTTAATTTTTTGAAGGTCTGGTCAATTTTTGAGCCGAGGTGTGAAATATTTGTGTTATGATTCAGATCTCTATATATGCAGTTATTGTAGTCTATTAAAAATAAGCAATTAAAAAACTCAATTGTGTTTCAATAATATTTATTGACAGTTATTAGTAACTACATTAAACATGTGGACAGTTTGCTCTTTTTATATTTTCTTGCACTTGTATGGAATCCAAACAACAATTTTTAATCCTTCTTTAGTAAATATTAATTTGCACGGTGCTGGGCTGTAAAATGTTGTCATGAATGTGAAAGCATTCTGGTTGCTCTGTCATACTGGGCTCTCAGTTTATGTATTTTACATGCCCTCATCTCGGTATGTGGATATGTTTGCTCTACTGTACGATTTATTTTTCTCTCTTTCTTTTACTCTCATCGTGGCACTTCATATTACTGATCTTTATCATTTCCTCAGTTGCGGGAGACAAACTGGTTTATATAGTTTATAGTTTAGGCTCTGGTCAGTGACACATACAGTACAGACCAAAAGTTTGGACACACCTTCTCATTCAAAGAGGTTGAATTTGTATTATGGCAAGAAAAATGCAGCTAAGTGAAGAAAAAAACGACTGGGCATCATTACTTTAAGAAATGAAGGTCAGTCAGTCCGAAAAATTGGGAAAACTTTGAAAGTGTCCCCAAGTGCAGTCACAAAAACCATCAAGCGCTACAAAGAAACTGGCTCACATGCGGACCGCCCCAGGAAAGGAAGACCAAGAGTCACCTCTGCTGCTGGGGGATTAGTTCATCCGAGTCACCAGCCTCAGAAATCGCAGGTTAACAGCAGCTCAGATCAGAGAGCAGGTCAATGCCACACAGAGTTCTAGCAGCAGACACATCTCTAGAACAACTGTTAAGAGGAGACTGTGTGAATCAGGCCTTCATAGTAGAATATCTGCTAGGAAACCACTGCTAAGGACAGGCAACAAGCAGAAGAGACTTGTTTGGGCTAAAGAACACAATAAAGAACACAATAAAGAAAACTCGCTGAATGAGAAGGTGTGTCCAAACTTTTGGTCTGTACTGTATAGCCATGGGCAGCTTGAGGGAAATATTGCTAGAACACAGGTATATTAATTATTCCTGTTTATCAGCATCACAGTCCAGATTGAAGTGACTTAGTCTGTATCGTGGTCCGCCATTTAGTGATGCCTATAGAATTATAGAATTTAAAATGTAGAATTATAATAAATATAGAATTTATTTGCATGTGCCGAAGATTTTTGTGCTGTATGTTGTATAATCATTGTCAAATAGTTGTGGTATAGGAGGAATAACACACTTCAGACCATGCTGAAGTACAAAAAGAATCCTCATGGCGCAGTGTGATGCTAGCACCTTAAACTGGATTCTTTTCACAATTTATTAATAAAGCATTATCACACTATGCGCATTTGTAAGTTTATGCTTGCCATTTACCTGCTATAATGCTGTAAACAGGAAGGGTGATAAAGTCAACTTTTTCATCCTCAAATAACTAAGGCTCCCACGATTCTTATTTGCAGTGGGCTTACCTTTGAAATCCATTAACCTTCTTTACAGGCAGGAGAAGGCAAGGTTGTTGATTGGGCATCAGCGACTCCCAATAGCATAGTGAGGGACACATATGTCTGAGCAGTGACTGGAAGGAAATGGAAAGCTGAAGAGGAGGTGCAGAAGGCACCGAGCAGACTGTAACATCAGGAGGTGATGGGCAGGGTCCAGACAGGGTGGGCAAACCTCGGATGGAATGACCCCACCAGCCTATGGTCCAAATCAAGCAAGAAGAATAGAAAGGATCTTGTTGTCTCTGAGATCACTAAAATGGAGCAGGAGGATTACATAGTGCAGGCCTTAGCACATGGGCAGCAGGTCCATTGGACAATGATGGCCTTAGCACAGGGGCAGCTGGTCCATTGGACAATGAGGGCCTTAGCACAGGGGCAGCAGGTCCATTGGACAATGAGGGCCTTAGCACAGGGGCAGCAGGTCCATTGCAAGACCGCACTGACAAAGCAGTTGGCAGCATGACCAAGTGCCCAGGAGACTGGCAGTGGTGGTGAAAGAAAGTAGGCTGGAGGCAAACAACAACAGTTGATCACCTTTCACAGGCAGGGGGAACCTCCACCTACCAGCAAGAACTCAGCAGCATTCAATCTCCTGGGCTGGGCTGGAAGATGGAGGTGGATCTGGGCAGGCAGCTCTATTTTCCTGAGGAAATCGCCAGCACTAAACTGCAGCCAGGCATGGTTTTGTGGTCCACGACTGAGATGTTTAGTCCTGGTGGAGCTCACTGTGCCATTGTAGGAGCCTGTGAGGGGAAGCAGGCTTAAACAATGGACCTGGTTGCCAAATGCGGGGAAGATGGATGGAGAGCGTGGCTATACCTGGTGAAGGTGGGAGCTAGACAACATGCCTCCTCAAGGACTTGGGGTTCAAGGGAGCCAGAGCACATCAGGCAAGAGTCTATCGGTAGAGATACAGAAAGCAAGCTTCTGGATTTTGAGGAGTGGACTGTAAAAGGCATGGGGAGCAAGCAACCCTTGAAGAAGGTTAACTGGAAGAAGTGTCAGGGAGACGTCCTTGAGGACTGCCCCACTATCAGGTGATATTCTGGGTTAAGGGGCAAAACATCTATGAGCGGTGGTCCCCAACTGATACCTGAGCAGCTATCCAAGCACGCACCAGTTGAAGTGCAGCAGTACCTGTACAACTAAAAACTGTTTGAATTTATTTATTTAATTAGCGCTATGCTTGGTGCTTATTGTACAATACCTTTGAATAAATAGTCAAAAGAGTCTAAACTGTGGAATTGCCATTGTGGACGTCCCAAGTGAGTGTGTGTGGACCTCTCATTTTAGGGCTGAAAATCAGACCCACTCCAGCCTTGCTGTTGTCACTTACATTATAACATAGAAAGAGTCATTTGCTCACTGGCCTTGAGGTTAATGAGACAAAATACACAGCTTGTCATGTTACTGAAAAATAAAAAGCATAAGCAACTAACTAACAACTTCTAACACTTCATGAAAGAACACTTCCTCACATCAGTGGTTAAACATGTATAATTTCTTCTTATTATTATACTAATGTTTATAAGAGTAATTATTATTATTAGCCTTTGATTATGTGAAATGTCTGCTGAGTGTCTGTCCTGCAATTCCCTGTGTATGGGATGTTACTACAGAAACAATAATGTGTTGAAATTAGAGCAGCAATAAAAACCTTCCATTTATACACAATTAGAGCAACTTTTAGAGTCGCACTGTTGCAGAACATTAGTTCAAAACTTCTGATTTGACAATTGTAGCTGTCCCTGTGTCCCTATAAAGCTAGGAATATATTACATTTATAATACTGTAGGGACATTCGGCAAGTTCTCACAAGTACAACAGCTGTTTTTTCATTTAAAGACAACCAACCCAAAAAAAGCCAAAGGGTTTCCTATTGGATACCACGGTTAAGTTTTCAATGTAGGCATAGCAGTAATTAGATGCATTAATAATGAATGTTCTGAAAGGATAATAAGACAAATGTGTGTTTGTGTGTGAGCACCAAATTAATGTGAACAAAATCACGCAAGTAAGAGCCACATGGACTGCCGCTTTCTAATCTATAACCTTCCTTTTTAATCTTACGCTTTCCAGTCTATAGATTTACTTCCAGGGTTCAGTTGGCTAACAGTGTTCTCTCCTATTTGAAAATGTTTATTATTAACATCCATTTACCTAATTTTACATGCACTTAATTCTGTAAAGTATTTTACCTTTAAGAAGAGAAGGATAACGCCTGTTGCCTTGGGGGAAATGTAGTACCAGAAAGCCAGTTTGCAGGTGGCACTAGACTCTTTATATACAAAACTTCTCATGTGAGCTTTATCCCCTTTTAGACCTACTGGAGTGGCTGCCAAATACAGAAAGTGACCTGGGAAGTGGAGAAGAAAAAGGAAAGTAAAGAAAAGAGTATTATAACCAAGAATACATCTACACAGATTTGGGAATTAAGCCATGATTAATATATATACTGTATAGAAGGTATGCAAAAAATCTGACTTATATCATATACACACGTGGACAAAATTGTTGGTACCCTTCGGTCAATGAAAGAAAAACTCACAATGGTCACATAAATAACTTTAATCTGACAAAAGTAATCATTTTAAAAAAATTCTATGAATGTTAACCAATGAAAGTCAGGCATTGCTTTTCAACCATGCATCAACAGAATTATTTTAAAAAATAAACTCATGGAACAGGCCTGGACAAAAATGTTGGTACCCCGAGAACATACTGAAAATAATGTGACCAAAGGGACATGTTAATTCAAGATGTGTCCACTAATTAGCATCACAGGTGTCTACAATCTTGTAATCAGTCAGTGGGCCTATATATAGGGCTCCAGGTAGTCACTGTGTTGTTTGGTGACATGGTATGTACCACACTCAACATGGACCAGAGGAAGCGAAGGAAAGAGTTGTCTCAGGAGATTCGAAAGAAAATTATAGACAAGCATGTTAAAGGTAAAGGCTATAAGACCATTTCCAAGCAGCTAGATGTTCCTGTGACTACAGTTGGACATATTATTCAGAAATTTAAGATCCATAGGACTGTAGCCAACCTCCCTGGACGTGGCCACAGGAGGAAAATTGATGACAAATCAAAGAGGCGGATAATCCGAATAGTAACAAAAGAGCCCAGAAAGACTTCTAAAGAGATCCAAGGTGAACTTCATGCTCAAGGAACATCAGTGTCAGATCGCACCATCCGTCGTTGTTTGAGCCAAAGTGGACTACATGGGAGACGACCAAGGAGGACATCATTGTTGAAAACAAATCATAAAAAAGCCGGACTGGAATATGCCAAACTACATGTTGACAAGCCACAAAGCTTCTGGGAGAATGTCCTATGGACAGATGAGACAAAAATGGAACTTTTTGCCAAGGCACATCAGCTCTATGTTCACAGACGGAAAAATTAAGCATATCAAGAAAAGAACACTGTCCCTACTGTGAAACATGGAGGAGGCTCTGTTATGTTCTGGGGCTGCTTTGCTGCATTTGGCACAGGGTGTCTTGAATCTGTACAGGGTACAATGAAATCTCAAGACTATCAAGGGATTCTAGAGAGAAATGTGCTGGCCAGTGTCAGAAAGCTGGGTCTCAGGTCGCAGGTCATGGGTCTTGCAACAGGACAATGACCCAAAACACACAGCTAAAAACACCCAAGAGTGGCTAAGAGGAAAACATTGGACTATTCTAAAATGGCCTTCTATGAGCCCTGACCTCAATCCTATTGAGCATCTTTGGAAGGAGCTGAAACATGCTGTCTGGAAAAGGCACCCTTCAAACCGGAAACAACTGGAGCAGCTTGCTCATGAGGAGTGGGCCAAAATACCTGCAGAGAGGTGCAGAAGTCTCATTGACAGTTACAGGAATCGTTTGATTGCAGTGATTGCCTCAAAATGTTGTACAACAAACTATTAAGTTAGGGGTACCATCATTTTTGTCCACACCTGTTCCATGAGTCATCAATGTCTTTGTCATCAAAATTGGTTAACATTCATAGAATTCTTATTTATTATTACTTTTGTCAGATTAAAGTTATTTCTGTGACCGTTGTGAGTTTTTCTTTCATTGACCGAAGGGTACCAACAATTTTGTCCATGTGTGTACTCTCTGATGACAACATAAGCTTAGTGTTATTTGAATTTCCTGTGTTTAAATCTTATTAAAGATGCACACAAAAGAAAGCTAAAAAAAAGCTAAAATTTCCAATTAAGTATAGACTAAGTATAGACTAAACAAAATAAACTGCAGTACTGTGCAAGTCTTCGGCCACCACATATTTTTTCATATTAAGTTAAATGTCTTTAAATTATGTAGATCAAATAAATAAATGGGAACAAATGTTTTACTGAAACAAACTGCAAAAATACAATTTAAACATCAGTTGTTTATGTAACAATCTCTGCAGCAACCTCATTTCCTTCTCATCTGTTCCATCCCCTCAGCATTCAGCATCACCATAGTACATTAAACACCGGCCTGATCATCTGTCATCATAGGCACCTATTTCTCACTGGTTCATGCCTTAAGTTATGTTTTTTATGTATGCTTAAATGATTCATAGGTCAGTCTTAACAAACAAAACATTGCTCTGAAATTGGTCAGGTACAGGTAAAAATTTCCCCAAATCGACAGCCGAATAATTCCTTCATTAAGCCTACTCTTTAGTAGCAAAATATGAAGAAATGAGGGAGTGTCTCAAGACTTTTGCACAGTACTGTAATTGCATGGGTGATACCTACTGTATCAGCACTAGCACATTGCATTCATTGATAATCACCCTTGCTTGTATCTTGTTATCCTTGTTTAGCACCACTATTTAAGTTCTAGCTTTTCAGCATCATACTGTAAAGATTTTGTTGTGGTTGGCATGTGCGCCTCATTATCATTTATTACTAGACCATCTCTTGCATCATATCCACAGTTCATGTTTATGCTTCTTCTTTTTCCCAATTCTTTTTAAAATGGTTGTCCTGTCCATAGTAAACTATCTGCAGTGGGAATTTTGAATTGTTTGTTCTCCAGATGCCCATCAAAAAATATTGAAAGTAAATTATGGCTGCATTTATACTGGCAACTAATTCTATTTTTTTTCTGACTTTTGACACAAATCAAATATTGTCTGCTACAGTATAATGTAATCCTTCACATCTGACATCAAACACACATTCAAATGAATTTACAGGGCGGGCCATTTATATGGATACACCTTAATAAAATGAGAATGGTTGGTGATATTAACGTCCTGTTTGTGGCACATTAGTATATGTGAGGGGGCAAACTTTTCAAGATGGGTGGTGACCAGGGTGGCCATTTGGAAGTCGGCCATCTTGGATCGAACTTTTGTTTTTTCAATAGGAAGAGGGTCATGTGACACATCAAACTTATTGGGAATTTCACAAGATAAACAATGGTGTGCTTGGTTTTAACGTAACTTTATACTTTCATGAGTTATTTACAAGTTTCTCTTTGTTCACAGCCATTGACATGTCGAAGAGGTTAACACGTGATGAGCGGATCGAAATTGTGTTGATATGTGGTGAACGCAGTAACCGGGTCATTGCAGCAGATTTCAATGCAAGACACCCTACGAGACCACCCATCTCCCATGCTACAGTTAGCAAACTGCTTGCTAAGTTTCGTGAAACTGGTTCAGTGTTGAATTTGCCAAAATGTGAACGCATGAAAACTGTCACTAATGAACAAACATCAGTGGCTGTCCTAGCTTCATTCAGCAAGAGCCCACAGCGTAGCACTCGCCGCATGTCACTGGAGAGTGGCATTAGTCGAACATTCCTTCAGGCGGATATTAGCTACTCACAAATGTCACCCTTACAAACTCCAGCTACTGCAGCATCTCAACGAGGATGACCCAGACCGGCGCACACAATTTGCAGAATGGGCAAAACAAAAATTGGAACAGGACCCTTAGTTCACGCAGAAGATTTTGTTCAGTGATGAGGCAAACTTTTATGTGAATGGTGAAGTTAACAAACAAAACCACCGCTATTGGTCTGACACTAACCCACATTGGATAGATCCCTCCAAGACTGTTGGAACAAAAAAAGTGATGGTATGGTGTGGTATATGGGGTACTAAGATTGTGGGGCCATTCTTCATCAATGGAAACCTCAAGGCCACTGGATATTTGAAATTGCTACATGATGATGTGTTTCCCTCTTTATGCACTGAAGCTGGCACGTTCCCTGAGTTTTTCCAGCAAGATGGTGCACCACCACATTATGGGTGTCAGGTCCGAGCATTCCTAGATGAAGAGTTTCCTGAAAAGTGGATTGGTCGTCGTGGGCCAGTTGAATGGCCCCCAAGGTCTCCCGATCTGACTCCCTTAGACTTTTATCTTTGGGGTCATCTGAAGGCAATTGTCTATGGTGTGAAGATACGAGATGTGCAGCACCTGAAACTACGGATACTGGAAGCCTGTGCTGGCATTTCTCCTGCGGTGTTGCTATCAGTGTGTGAAGAGTGGGAGAAGAGGGTTGCATTGACAATCCATCACAATGGGTAGCACATTGAACACATTTTATAAGAGGTCAGAAACTTGTAAATAACTCATGAAAGAATAAAGTTACGTTAAAACCAAGCCGACTTCCAAATGACCACCATGGTCACCACCCATCTTGAAAAGTTTGCCCCCTCACATATACTAATGTGCCACAAACAGGACGTTAATATCACCACCCATTTTATTAAGGTGTATCCATATAAATGGCCCACCCTGTATATATTTCCAAAATATATCTACGTGAATGTCCAATTTTGGCCAATGTCCAATTTTTCTTTTTTGTGAGATATTGTCATTGTTATGTGAAAATAGACTAGGCCAGAATTAATTATTTGACAATTAAATGACACATGGCTCATTCGCACAAACACACGAAACTTGGAGGGTGACACTCTAATCTGTGAGGGAGTGCCACCAAAAATCTGCAGTCTAGCAACAGAACCTAGACTGTCTATAAGGTCATAGCAGAGCAAGGATACAACCATGGCTGCAAAGATAAAGCCAAATTATAAAATACAATGGGCGTTCAAGTCAAATCGGAACTTTTGAATTGCAGAAAAACACATCACAGTTATGAGAGTAAAATCTACTTTTCTTTCTTTATATAATCCTTTGATATAATCCTATAGTGTTTTTCTACGGCTAAGAGTCTCATCCCTGTGCTGTGCTTGAAGTCTGCTGTAAATTGGTTTTACGGCCTTCATTCATGAGAATTGTGATCACAAGCCCTGGTTTGACTTGAACACCAATTGTATAAAGATGCTAAAGACAGTGGAAGCAACTGTAAGAGACAGATGTTGAGGTTTAATATTGGTCTAATCTGAGCCAACTGACATATTTAGCTTTATGTTAGGTCAGTTCTTTATTTTATACCGCTCTCATTGTAATTTGCTATAATGCTTACACATCTTACGTTTGGGTTAACTGTTTACTTTAACACACCCATTCTGTACTTTACATTATAGTCGACTACAATTTAGCATACTGTATGTGGATCAACATATGGTGGCAAGATGGCTTAATGGTGAGCCTAGGAAATTTTGTCAGGGGATATATGTAAAGATGAGAATTAGATATGTGCCATGTCTAATGTATATGTAAGCAATCAGGGAAAAATATACAGATATGTGTATGATGTATATAAGTAAGCATTACATCAAGATTACATCAAAGTAATCTTCATACCGTTTTCATTCATCAGAGTGTGATCATATGGTGGTCTGATGCTCTGGGCGGAGCCAGTCCCCAGCATTAAATCAAAATTGTCCGCATGAGAACTCTTCCATCCACAACGTCCATCTTCGAATGTACAGGAAGTCCCGCAATTCTTTTCATCGCTGTTGTCTCCACAGTTGTCGATAAAATCACATAGCTGCTCCGGTTTGAAACAGTCACCATTGTTACAGCGAAGTAAACCTAGTGGACAGAAATCTGAGAAAAAAACAAACACAAATAATATATGATATAAAAAAAAGTATGAAGGTAATTAATTGTGTACACACTGTTTAGGAATGGGAGGAATGCGCATTGTGCATGTAGATCACTTGTGGGAATTTCTGGGTATTAAAGGGGTGATGGGGCGTGAGGAAAAGGGGAGGTTTCTGTAACGAGTGATGAAAAGAATGAATAAATTTTCTAATCTGTTCCTCCTGTGCAGAGCTCAAGGCCAGAGAGCGCCTCTTTGTTTACACCATTCCAGTCATCCATTTTTTTCCCCTCTACAGCACTTACTGCTAGAACAAGATTTCTTGTTTCAATGTAATCACCATCAAAGCCCCAAACAGGATACAATCCTGAACATTCATGTAAAATCAGGTATGTGGAAGATCAAATCTACACATATCTACACACACTAAATCACACACTGTCATCGGATAACCGAAAAGAAAAAAGAATTCTGTGACAAACAAGAGGAGAAGTGTGGTGGGTGGTGTGAATCATATCTCTCATCAGGGAATCTCTCCAGTGGCTCCAGAACAAAGTGAACATAATTAAAACCTTAGGCCTGAATCTGATGTGTAACATGATGCAGATCAAATCTACATGACCTCATATACCCTGACTGCAGATGTGTGCTTTAAATCATATATAGTGTAAAGTTTCAAATTATGAAGCCACCAGTAAAACTAATCATGTCATCTCCTTAAGCATGACTGAAACTGATAAAGACCCTAACACATTGAGGACAATAATCCAGTATACAGTTTGTCCAATATTTAGTCATTTATATGTAAAAACAATTCACTCGCATTTTTAAAATGCATACAGTATGTAATACCATTTAAATCCAGTATTTAAATTTCATTTCGAGTTTCAGTAAATTTCTATTCATACAGTAGAAATACATGTATGTTTCAGTCTGGTTCAGTACATGCAGCCACAATGATGGGGAAGACTGCTGACATGCATTCCTATCATCTATTGCATTCTGAATATCAAGCCCCTACCGAACTAGACAACCTCAGTAGAGACTTACTGAGGCTAAGGAAACAAGAACACAAGAACTCAAAAAGAAATCAAGTTTCCAGAGTCTGGAGGAACAGTGGAGAGAGACAGAATCCAAGTTGTTTGAAATCCAGTCAGTTATGAGTTTTGGTGCCATGTCATCTGTTGGTGTTGGCCCACTTTATAAGTCCACTAACTTATTTGCTGACCATGATGTTACTCTTTCCTGTTTGACTTGATTGGTCAGCCAACATACAGTATCTGACCTGAACCGCATAGAGAATTTATATGCTATTGTCTAAATGGAGATGAGAAACACTCCTCCATCAATATACAGTAGACGAGCTGGTCTCAGCTGATTGTCTGCATGCCACGCCACATTGATGCAATAATTTGTGCTAAAGGAGCCATGGCCAAGTATTGAGTGCACAAATGAACTAACCTTTACAAACTTGGACATTCTGGGAATTGGTAGCTCAGTAGGTTGGGGTTAATGATTGGAAGGTCGGCAGTTCATGCCCCAGCTCCACTAGGCTGCCCTTGGGGTTCTTTCAGCAAAGCCATTAATCCTGTCTGACCCGAGGGTGCTGTATCATGGCTTGACTTGTTTCTGTGTTGTAAATCCTTTTTTTCACTTTATGTGTAATGAATCTAGAATCTATGAATGTTTTACTTTTCAATTAAATAAAAAAAAAAAAACCCTCTCTCCATAATATACATTTTTTTTGCGATGCACTGCATGTATGTGTTTATAACACGATAGTGTACGTTTCATGCTAAAATACAACATAATAAACTTTGGGGGGGATTTGCTTAGAATTATCTTTTCTGATTATTAAAAGATGGTTAACTGCTGCTGCACAAAACATCAAGAATTTATAATGTACATCAAAGAAAAGCAGTGAGTACAGAAAAATATTTTTAAAATTCCATAGAGTTAGGTTGGAATTCCATACAGTTAGGTTAACCTGACAAACTTGTCACAGTATGAAGCAAGTATGATTGCATGCAGATCACTGTCTGATATTGTTGTACTTGAAAGAATTTGTATATATGGAGACATCTATATAAAGGCATCACATCAAGTCAAGATGACTGTTGAATTTTATCCAAATTAATCTATAAGAAAGTAATTACATTTGCCATAGGGGTTTTCTTTTAAAATTTATGCAGACACATTTATGCAGAGGCATACTGCCAAAGACGGACCAAGCAGACATAGCCATAGCAGTGTCTTTGTTTTCAGACCGACCACACACAGACTCAGTCAAAGAGTCACACACTAATACACACTTAGCTTTTTGTACCACAGGGACATTTGTTCCCATTTCTCACACCCTGCAGTCTTGTCAATCAATGTGGAAACCAACTATAGATTAGAACATCTTTCCTTCCTCTCTATTGCGCTCTCACTCATTCTCTGAGTAGTCAATGTGTAAATAAATGAAGGGATGCTCAAGGGCCCCTTTTTGCCTTTTACATAGAAAGACTTGCTGGACATCAATTTAGGCAAGGCATATATCGACACAGACTTACTAATAAGAAAACACGCTCAAAGAAATGAATTATCCAGAGCAATTAATGGGCAAACTCCAAATCTCTGAAAGCCACAAACAGTAAAGTGTCTGCTTTCTTCTAAATATAGTAGAATACTCTATAATCCTAACTACATTTTCTAATGATTTCTTCTATTTATTTCCTTCACCCCATTCTACTTGGCACTTTGAAACATAATGGCTAGACTTGGCTGTGTTCCTTTGCTATTACCTTGTGTCTTGGCAGACAACCAATTGAGATGCTCCTCCAGGGCAAAACTCACAACAGACAACCTATCAGTGCTTAATGCAGTGAGAGAAAACAGGCCAACCCCGGGGAGGGGAAAAGAGAAAAGGAACAAGAATCGGAATGAGAGTGCTATATGGAATAAAATGGTGATAAAATAAGGATTCATGTTCTGACTTCATTAACCTTATGGAGCTGTTTTAATGGTGCTTCTGACACGAGATAAGGTTATGAAAAACTGGTTAGAAAATGAAGAAATAATATAAGCAATATGGAACAACAGACATCACAACAGGAGGTTATTAAATATTGGCACAGTGGTATAGGAAGGGGAAAAGCAATAATGCATGAGAGCCACAGATTTGACTGAGTAAAGATAAGGGAATTGAAGTGCTGCAATTCAAAAAGATTTTACTTTAAATTGATATGGACCAAGAAGGTTGGCAGTCAACAGTTTATGCCATCTGAGTAAACAGAACAGAAGAAACGAGGTCCTCCTGAGCTAACACAAAACAAAATAAGATAAAACCGAAAAATCAGCAGACAGAATAAAAGCATACCAATGGGCCTGGGAGGGTCTGGGAGGTTTATCTTGGGATCATGGTTAAAGAGACAGCCTGGCGAGAATGTGATGTCATCTATGCTGATGTCTCCCATTCCATTTCGACCCATCTTGCCCTCAAACATGACTTGGAAATGCTCTTCAGAGAAGAGGGGCACTTCCTGTCTGATCCAGTAGTTTCCCTGATATCCGGTGAGGTTGAGGAGGAGGGAGTTGGAGAACTTTGTGGTCATATACACACTCAGTGTGCCAGCGCCCTCACCAGACATATGCAGGTAAAACACCATCTACAAAAAGAGAGATGCTCTATAAAATGCTTTTTGCTATATCACATATTATCATAGGTACTCCATGATACTTTCTATTAATGTTTACAAGGTTTTGGTTTCAGGTGGTTTAGTTAAAGGATGGAACAAATATATGTCAGAACATTTACGTTCTGAAGCTGGGGTGTCCACTTCTGCAAAATGCTTAAAACGTAGGAATTCTCAAGTGTATTGTGAACTACCGTGGCAAATTTCTCTATGTGACCTTCGGGAAGCAATCAAGCAGACATGGATTGAACAAGTGACACCAGAGCACTGCTGCAGATGACTTTAAGACTCCAGCTGGATCTAGCAGGTTTTGAAGAATAAAGAACTGCATACTATACTGTATATATAGGCTACTATATAGAAAATATTGAATTGTCATAATAAATTCATAATCATTATTATGAATTTAAAATTTAAACATTGAATTCCACTTTTGGCTCAATACTTTTTGTCAACACTGTATATCTAACTGCATTTTTTTTTTTAGTTAGGAAGTTGTATGGTTTCTCAGTTAGCTAGTTATTTAGCTGAAGAGATAACAACAGCTGAGAACCCTTCTTCCTTCACCCAGAATTTTTATTTTTAGCTAGCTAGCTAACATTATGTGACTACTTCATTCTGTTTTTATGCTCACACAATGGCAATTTTAAAGTTTATATGTTAAGTTGATCAATTTCCTCAGTAAGACAGTAGGCCTGCAGTCACATTGAGAGCTAACCATGCTATAAACAATTTAGCACTTTTACCTAAAACTCATGTGATTAATTAATGCTTTATTCTTATAGCAGTTCTACAATACCATCATGGCAGCAAATATGTAAACCCTCACAATAGAAAGTATATGGAATTTCCCTGAACTCCATACCATTGCAGCAAATAGTATGCCGTTTGCAAGACAGTTCCAGTCTTGAACTCTCATTGAATGTAGATTGACTTAGCACTGGAAGCTAAGGGAATACTCGTGGTGGAGATGTGTCTATCAGTATAAAATGCTGTGTGTTCAGTGTACTGTAGCTTGCAGTAGCTTTTCTCTGTCTTAAAAGGTAGTGAAAAGTCAGCACAGGTTCAACAAATTTCCTTTTAAAACAGAAGTAGTTACTAGTCTCCTATGTGGTGTGCTGTTTACAATACATTACTTTATTATTTAATCCAATATTTATTTCTATTTTAAGTAAATTTTCAGTAATAATTTTCATAAATATTTTTGACAGACTAATATATATATATATATATATATATATATATATATATATATATATATAATAAAATTGAAGCATATTGGGCTACATTATCATAGATGTTAAATAACTGCCACACTGCTTATGAAATAATGAATGAAAACAAAATAAAAATGAACTCTACAGACAAAATCCTTACACAAGCACACACAATACGCTCTCTCTCTCTCTCTCTCTCTCTTTTTTTTTTGCCTGTCTCCTTCTAATTGGCTCCCTGTCAGGATGGTGAAGTGCAATTGATTAGTATTGTAGGTTCATTTGAGGCTGGTCAACAGATCTCTTCCAGATGACCAATCATTTATATCTTTGTCTCTCTGTCCCTTTCTTACTTTTGCACGCATACCAAAAATGAATAGTTGATGGATTCCTGACTGGGTGCATCTTAAAATGAAAGAGAAACCTGTGGAAATGAATTAGCAAAAATGATCCACATGCATTTGCACAGATACAGGGATAAAGTCTTCTATTATTCACATACAAACACATTCACATATTCACATACTCTCTCTCTCTCTCTCTCTCTCTCTCTCTATCCATGAGAGAAAGGCTAGATAGCTGATAGAGGTAAAGGCCAACCAAGATTAATACCTCTATTGGGGTTTTACTATATCACAGAGACAGCTGTGATTTTCCATCTTAACACCATTTCACACAATTACTTTATACAACCTCTTAATCACCATATAAATGAACTTATAAGCCACCCATATATCCATCCATTCCATAGTCTTTGACCTCTCCTGTTGTTGTTTTATTCTGAAACAAAGTCATGACTGTAAATGCTCTACTGTGATACTGTGGGACGGCTGGTGGTGGTTGAGTTGACGTGGGAACAAATTACACCCATACTAGGAAATACCCATGATATCTGACCTTGCATTCTCTGCTGCTCTGGCTGATCACTGGGCTGGAGATTCGAGCTATGTCTCCTGAGGATTTGGAGAAAGAGTTCTCCTTGTACAGGTAGTGGCCTGATGAATTACGCAGTGTGTGGTCAGTCGATGGACCAGATCCTCGAGTGTCCGTTCTTCCTGCCTTAATTAGCCAATCAGAATTGTCATTCTCCAGTTGTTGCCAGAAACAAAGGTCAAATTCAAAGTTACAGTGTCCATAAAAGCCCTCTGGGGAAAAAAAGAGACAAAAAGCAAGTTTTTTTACATTCAAGATGACTCAAAACCCTCAACCCTGGAGGTGTGAGGCCACAGTGCTTTAAACTATTGTGATAGACATGTGAGTGTTTTTTTAAAAATACATTTGTTTTAATTAGAAAAAAAAAACAGTAATGTCTCTACGTTTTCTATGTATCTGTGTATTTCTTACTGCAGATGTAGTGATTCTCGTCTGAGCCGTCGCCACAGTGGTCAATAAAGTCACACATATTACCATAAGGAATACAGAGTCCATTAGCACATGCAAACTCTTTCTTCGTGCAGGGGAGACCAGAGAAGATTGGAGGTGCACAGTCAATAAACTCTACATCATCAACCACCACATCACCCATGTAGCTAACGCCTCGCTTACTACAGAGGATGACCTGAATAGAAGCACATGCATGTGTACGTTGTTAAAAATAAATATGTCCGATTAGCATTTGCAAAACCATTTTATTTATTTATTTATTTTATTAACATTTTTCTATTATTATAATATCTCAGTAAACATGTATGATGATCAAAATAGATATGGAAACATATAAACATGAATGCTACTTGTTAATTTTACACTAGTCAGATAATATTTACATCTGAGAAAGCGAGAAACAAAGTAGATTATGAAAAAATAGAAACTTTGAGACTCTGAAGGGCACTTCAGTGGGGTAGCAAAGATCTGAATGTTTCAGTTTTCTTCCAGTGACAACCATGCAGCTGACTTCATTTCAAAGCAGCCCGTGGTTTGGAAATACCTTATTTTGATTACTTAGAACTAATTGTTGAAAATGTCTTTAAAAAAAAAAAAAAAAAAAAGAATTCTGTTTGCTTGGACTTGACTGCTAAATGCCAAACGTGTCCTGAGAATAATTGATGTTTGGAGCTCTTTGTGATATTCTGTTCCATTCTCCTGTTATAGGGGGTAGATAAAAAGAGCAATATAGTGCCTTTATAGAATGCCAGGGTTACTTGTTAAGGTGTTGTTTGGTCAGGACCAGTTTTTCAGACACTGTCTAGCTAATTATTATCACTCTTTCTACACTAGTGCTATCTTCTGTGTCTTCTTTGCTTTTTATGGTCACGGTCCTGTAATACTCTGTGCCTTTCCTGTAAACTATTAATCTATGGCCTCCATAGGTTCATTGGGTGTGCCATACTGCATCATTTACATCTAGTAAAACCATCCTTCTACCCTCTTTACTTACAGTGGTGGCTAAAAGTATTGAGACAAATGTGAAATTTCATTGAATTTAAAATGTCAAAAATAATAATAATTTATAATAAATAATAATAAATCGAAAAAAAAAAATGTAAATGTTAAAATATGACAGTCAATGAAATTGCTATATATCAATCAATATTTAGTATAAAGTCCATTTTTCAAAACCTCCTGGATCTGGCTGGGCAATCAGGAAGACATCTTTCACTAACACTCTGATGTCACTCGCTGAATGCATGTCTGCTTGATTGCTTCCTGAAGATCATGTACAGAAGCTGGTTTCTTGACTGCTACTTCCTTCTTCACTTTCTGTTGGATTTCGGTCTGGAGATGACCCAGGCCATGGGCCAGATGCCAAAAACTATTGTCACATAGCCAGTTTTTCACCAGTTTTTTTTAGTTAATCGGAATAACTCTTCAGCCAGATAAGATAGAACTAATTAGTGAAATCGCCTGTTTTGTGCACGGGGATAACTACTGCATAAAACACGACACATGTTGTCTTAATATTTTTGGCAGCAGTGTGTGCTAAAAATGTTATGCTCTGATTGAAACATTAAAAATGTGATAGAAGGTACTCTTTGATCTCACAGTAGTTATTTGTTCAGCTTTACCTCTGAAGGAAGCTCAGGAAGTTAGGCCTACTTTGAAAGCTATAGTGATGTGGTTTTCTAACATTACACTGATATTTCTTTCGACTATCTGAATAAAAACTGACTTGGTGGAATTTTTTTGTCAGTACAGACAAATGATTTAATTTAATCACCTCAAGTTTGTTATAAGATTATTTAGCACATTGTTGGGTTTCTGCATGTAAACCATGACTGCTGTGTGTTTAGCTGTTGGTGAGCAGGGCAGTGGGAATGTAAGACCCGTCTCTGAGATGCCTCGCACTGGAGACTGGGAGGGATTATTCAACATGTCAGAAAGCTGCAAAAAAAAGTAAAATTGCAGGTATACAGGATTGTTTCGCTGTCATTCAAAAAGCTCATGGAGAAACGAGTCAGATACTGGTCACTGGTTCCGGAACGTTCAGGAACATTCTGTGTTGAAATGTATCTGGCAGAAAATGGAGACACTTCCAGCACTGCATGTAATACAATCGATTACACATATGTCAAGGTACAGGTATGTAGCATTTTTTTTTTTTTTTTTTTTGCTTTCCTCATAGCGAGAGTTTTTACAGAATATATTGCCTATTTCAAGTTACTCACACCTGTATTAAAACAACGTAGGGTTTGACTTAAATCAAAATTCAAAATTTAATGGACTTATGAAATATTAGAAATTCTTTAAGTCTTGAATTACTACCTCCTTTTGTGTTGTTAAACAGTATGTGAAATATAACAGAAAATTTAATTCAGTGCTGAAAACAGGCCTCCAACTAGAGGTGAAAATTCCATATTTTGCATTTGTTTAAGTGAGATAAAGTCTGGGAAACCTACAGTCTACAGTATGTGTTTTCCACAGAATTAGATTTTATTCGTGGCAGAGGAGGGGGGGGGGGTCTGGTTAATTCACGCTAGTTTTGAGAATAATTCACTTGAAACTAATGCACAGTTCACATGATCATCATATTTTTACAATTTGTTATAAAAATGTAAAAAAAAAAAAAAAAGGGTAACCTATACTGCATGTGGCGGTTAGTTTTTGTTTAGTTATTGTGGAATGCCACCACAAATAAATAAATATATGGGAATCACTGGACAATTAATTTATTTTGTATCATTATTTTGTATGTCAGTTTCTACAGACCTGGAAATTGTGTTGGATACCGATAAAAATTTTGCCACGCATCCATTGTCTGCCTTGGTTTCCAGTTTCAGACCAAACCTTGTGTGTGACATTACCAGACCTGATGAAAACCTGCAAACACACAAATGAAAATCTTGACAGTGTCAGGGATAACCCCTAGAGGGCGCCAAAGCGCCCTGTGATTTTGTTTGTAGTTCCTTTGTTTAGACTTCAGTTCCCATGTGGCAACTCGGTCAGGTGACCAGGGGGCGCTCACCTGAACCGAGTTGGTTATTAGTTTTATTATAAATGGTTTGTTTTAGTTCTCCTGTGTTGTCTTATGTCAGGGATAACCCCTAGAGGGCGCCAAAGCGCCCTGTGATTTTGTTTGTAGTTCCTTTGTTTAGACTTCAGTTCCCATGTGGCAACTCGGTCAGGTGACCAGGGGGCGCTCACCTGAACCGAGTTGGTTATTAGTTTTATTATAAATGGTTTGTTTTAGTTCTCCTGTGTTGTCTTGCAACTGTTCATTTACCTTAGTCATGTCAGCATGTTTCTTAGTGTCTTTTGTTTCTCCGTCTATACGTGTTTTAGTTTCCGTTTCATTTAAAGTCTATTTGTTTTGTTTGAGTTTCCCTGCCTGTTTTGTGTTATAAATAAAATATCGTTTCCGTTACCACCTGGATCCCCTGCGTTTATGCCGAACAACACCTCGGAACGTGACAGATTGCAAGACCTAAGAAGAGGCATAGCAGAGGAGCCCTTCCCCGGGGAGATTCTTTTTGGGGGGGGCAACGATGTTTGGAGTTTGGGCAGCCGGCGTGGAAGGTAGCCGGGGAACCAAACGGCGTAACGGCAAAAGAGCGGAGTGTGAGCGGGACGTGCAGCTGGGAGCAGCCTCCCAGAGTTATTGGAGCAGCTTTCGGCGATGCGCTCTGAGAAACGAAGAGCGCATTCGTGACCTGTGGGAGCAGGTGGCCAGGCTCCAAGGGCTGCTAGCACAGCTGCACCGCGCCGCTGAGCACAGCGAGCTGCTGCCGCTGCAATGCGGCGAAGAGGAGGGCGAGCGACCGTCGCTGCACTGTGCCTTCGAGGACGGCGAGCTTCCGTCGCTGCACTGTGCCTTCGAGGGCGGCGAGCTACCGTCGCTGCACTGTGCCTTCGAGGACGGCGAGCTACCGTCGCTGCACTGTGCCTTCGAGGACGGCGAGCTACCGTCGCTGCACTGTGCCTTCGAGGACGGCGAGCTACCGTCGCTGCACTGTGCCTTCGAGGACGGCGAGCTACCGTCGCTGCACAGTGCCTTCGAGGACGGCGAGCTTCCGTCGCTGCACAGTGCCTTCGAGGACGGCGAGCTTCCGTCGCTGCACAGTGCCTTCGAGGACGGCGAGCTTCCGTCGCTGCACAGTGCTGCCGAGGATGGCGAGCTTCCGTCGCTGCACAGCGCCGCTGAGGATAACGAGCTTCCTCTTCCCCCGCCGCCGCCTTCATGCGCCGTCGAGGAGCACGAGCTCCATCCTCTTCCTCCGCCGCCGCCTTCATGCGCCGCTGAGGACTTCGAGCTTCCTCTTCCTCCGCCGCCGCCTTCGTACGCCGTTGAGGACAGCGAGCTTCCTTTTCCTCCGCCGCCGCCTTCATGCGCCGCCGAGGAGCACGAGCCCCATCCTCTTCCTCCGCCGCCGCCTTCATGCGCCGCCGAGGAGCACGAGCTCCATCCTCTTCCTCCGTCGCCGCCTTCATGCGCCGCCGAGGAGCACGAGCTCCATCCTCTTCCTCCGCCGCCGCCTTCATGCGCCGCCGAGGAGCACGAGCTCCATCCTCTTCCTCCGCCGCCGCCTTCATGCGCCGCCGAGGAGCACGAGCTCCATCCTCTTCCTCCGCCGCCGCCTTCATGCGCCGCCGAGGAGCACGAGCTCCATCCTCTTCCTCCGCCGCCGCCTTCATGCGCCGCCGAGGAGCACGAGCTCCATCCTCTTCCTCCGCCGCCGCCTTCATGCGCCGCCGAGGAGCACGAGCTCCATCCTCTTCCTCCGCCGCCGCCTTCATGCGCCGCCGAGGAGCACGAGCTCCATCCTCTTCCTCCGCCGCCGCCTTCATGCGCCGCCGAGGAGCACGAGCTCCATCCTCTTCCTCCGCCGCCGCCTTCATGCGCCGCTGAGGACTTCGAGCTTCCTCTTCCTCCGCCGCCGCCTTCATGCGCCGCCGAGGAGCACGAGCTCCATCCTCTTTCTCCGCCGCCGCTGTCATGCGCCGCCGAGGACAGCGAGCCTCCTCATCCTCTGCCGCCCTGCGTCACCGAGGACGGCGAGCACCCACTGCCTTCACCGCCCAGCGTCAAAGAGGACGGCGAGCTTCCTCCGTCTCCGCCGCCCTGCTTCAACGGGGGCATGAAGCCACCTGGCCCACAGGACATAGGTGCCAGCCTATGGGTGAGAGGGGCGGACATTGAACCCTGGGGGGCATGCCCTGGACCTCCTGTGGCGCCCCGGAGTTGCGCCCTTTGAGGGGGGGTTATGTCAGGGATAACCCCTAGAGGGCGCCAAAGCGCCCTGTGATTTTGTTTGTAGTTCCTTTGTTTAGACTTCAGTTCCCATGTGGCACCTCGGTCAGGTGACCAGGGGGCGCTCACCTGAACCGAGTTGGTTATTAGTTTTATTATAAATGGTTTGTTTTAGTTCTCCTGTGTTGTCTTGCAACTGTTCATTTACCTTAGTCATGTCAGCATGTTTCTTAGTGTCTTTTGTTTCTCCGTCTATACGTGTTTTAGTTTCCGTTTCATTTAAAGTCTATTTGTTTTGTTTGAGTTTCCCTGCCTGTTTTGTGTTATAAATAAAATATCGTTTCCGTTACCACCTGGATCCCCTGCGTTTATGCCGAACAACACCTCGGAACGTGACAGACAGACAGCATTTTTTTGTTGTTGTTGTTCAGTAAATGTAATTGAAATGTAGTGTATACACTCATTCTGAATTTTAAAATAAGATTAAACCTTTCCCTAAACCCACAGACAACTGGAAATCATTAAACAATGTGACAGGAGAATAAAATTTGATCAAAGAGTATTTTTTTTATCATCCAAGTAAGCTTATCATTTCATCTAAGATATGACATTTGAAACAGAAACCTGTAGTGTTCCCACAGTGAAGCCACTCATGTAGTACCAGAATTCCATGGTGCACTGGGGTCCTGTGGCAGTGATGAGTGGGGTTATAAGATCAGACACATGGCCATACCCACCATTTGAGCTGTCTGCATAGATATACCATCCTTCTGCAGTGCCTCTGGGTCCAACACACAAAGACAAACATGCACATGAACAATAAAAAAGTGCAAGTGAGAAAGGATTAAACAAATCAGATTATACTGTACATTTTAATGAAAAGGACTGTATTATGCAGAAACAATATATAGTTAAAATATACTTTTTTGCCATACACTGAAGACATTTTGGGGTTTAGGATCAAAATATAAGTATTAGAGAATTTTATTTCTAGATAATGACATCTGAATGTGTTAAAAGACTTATTTCCCATATTCAAAGACATTCCAATATTTTCCACTATTCAAAGATATTCTAATAGGGGACTGTGCACATGCAGTTACTTACAGTGTATGGTCATTAACAGGCCTATGATCTTCTTCGCCGTGATATATAGTTTCTCCCTGTCCTATGAGCCACTGGAAAGCATGTAGAGGGACTGGAGGTTTGGGGCTATCCAGCATCCATCCACATAAATTTCCATCCTCAAAATAACACCGCTCCATCACTAAAACGTTTTGAGTGCATGAGAGATAAAAGCGTAAATATGGGAGGAAGAAATGGGTGACGTGACTGATGGATGCATATAAAGCACAACACAGACATACCACAGTCCTTTTCATCAGAGCCATCAGAACAATCCAATCTGAAGTCACACACTTGACTCTGGCTAACACACTCTCCGTAAGCCCCACACACAAACTGGCCCAGTTGACAGCTATGAGGCAGCAACGTAGGGTGAGTGATGACAGGAGCCATAGTACTGGCTTCAATTGAAGGAAGAACACCTAAACATAGAAAGAATCACCCAAAAAGCACACACACACTTGTTTTATAGTACAGTCAGTAACATTCTTGGTGGACCATTATGTGTCAAAACTATAAGTTGGTGTCACATTGTCACATTTACCCTCATATGGCTCACAGCCCAGAAATGAGAGGTCATCTATTGCTATGTCTCCTGTGAAGTCATCCCCCACTGTGCCCTCCACGAGAATCTAAGACAGATTTGAGAGAGGAAAAGACATTCCCATTTACACTTGGTTATATCATTTACGAGGGGCGTTCAAGTCAAACCGAGACTTTTGATTGCGCAGATTAAAATAACACAGTTATGAGATTAAAAACCACCTTTATTTCTCTATATAATCCCCCGTTATGCTAATGCACTTATCCTAGCGTTTTGCTAGTGCTTCGTCACCATCAAGGGAGAAAGATTTCTCAGTATGCCAGAGCTACAGTATGATGGGACTGCCTGCTTCATGTCTGAAGCGTTGGCCACCAAGGAACTCCTTTCATGGTAATGTGTTTGTGAATGATTGTGTGTACAGTACAGTGAACAGATAGATGCATCTCTTCCACAAAATTGATTGTCTGTCGATTTTCAAGGATCAGGTATTCTACTCGCTCAAAGTTCAGTTGGATTATCCAGGTGGACATACAAGACGTACATCTTCTCTTCTTTGCACCATTCAAGTTATTTCAAATACCAAATCAAATATTTTACTGCAGCTAAGAGTCTCATTACCATACTGTGCTCGAAGTGTTCTGTAAATGTTAATTGGTTTTACGCCTTCATTCATAAGAAGTTTCATTACAAGTTTGACTTGAACACACCTCATATCCTGAGAATTAGGATTATACCTATATAGAAGTGATCTGCATTTCTACATATCCTATCTTATGTATAGATTAGAAGAATCTTAGCGTGTCATTATGCGTCATTCAAGTGCACATACAGTACTGTACATCTTCGTGTGCAAAATTATAAACAAGTAATAAGACAAGAGGTTGGTGCTCTCATGTTAAACAGACAACCTTTGGAATCGGTACATGCAACTGGTTAAAATCTTTTCAGGATATTATCCAGATACCACAAGAATGAAATGAGGAGTGTCTGCCTTTAAAAAGTGGAAAGGTTTGGAAATGGTTTCAGATGTCTTTTAAAGGATCAATGCAATTATAATGTGTGTGCATGTGTGTGTGTGCCTGTGTGAGAGAGAGAGAGTTTGTGTTTGTGTTTAATGATCTACTTGTGAATGTTTTACAGCTTTGGGGCAGAGACCACAATATTGCTGATAGGAGATGTTGCCAAGGTTATGCTGCTTTAGAGAACATCTAATTACAGTTATCAGGTAAAGGACAGAGCTGTGTGTGACAGTGCGAGTGTGTGTTTGTATTTGTGGTATTTTGTGCCTTCTTTTATGAATCTGGGGAGGTAAGAGCATGAGATTCAGTAAAAGCAGTCAATGTCCAGGGAATTAAATAAATATGATACATAAGAATGATGTTATTTGCAATATTTCAGCCTTGCAGCATGCTGCATTCATTGAGTGTGCATTTATTCATTATTTAATGGCATGCATAGTAAGAAAATTGGAACGATTTCACCTGGAAGGGCCGTGCACTGTTGATGTACAGAGTCTTTCTGTGCCATAGGTTGCCCTGGTCACCATGACGAACCCACAGCATTTGGCCACGCCCACTGTCATAGTTGCGAATGTAGACAGCTAATCGGAATATATACTGGCCAAGCATGTGATAGTGGAACCGGAAGACGCAGGTTGCCCGAGGGATTTCTCCTTTGCTGAGAGTGGGGTTAAAGGGTCTACTGATAAGTACAGCAGTGTCTTTGAATTGCTGTGGGGCAGAGGACTCGATGAAGAGGTAATGCCCACTCACACTGGACCATGTGTGGTCTTTAAAGGGGCCGGTGTTGGGAGTGGGAGTGTGTCCCTTATTCCAGGTCCAATCAAAAATGTCTTCTTTATCCTGAGTCCAGTTGCATAAGCCATCCTCAAAATTGCACATCAACTCAGAAGCTGGAAAAGGTGAGAGCAACACACAAAAATATATAGATTGTACAAATGACTCATTCTATGACTCGCTATTGGCAATGCACATTTCTTATACTCTAAATTAAAATCTCTTGTCATATCAAAATAAAAATTTACAGCAGTTTTCCTCATCTGTTCCATCTCCGCAGTCATCAACAAGGTCACAAAGCTTGAGGTGGTCCACACATGCTCGGCTCCGCCCACAGTGAAAGTATTCAGGGGTAGGGCACTTATCCATGGGCTGTGGCAGCGAGCAGTTGTGAAAAGTGATGTCGTCCAGCGCAGAGATTCCATCATACACACCCAGGCCCAGTTTGGACAATAAGATCTGGAAGGGCTTTGTTTGGCGGCCAAGCTGCACAGTCACTGGCTGCCAAAAGTATCCCTGATGGTAAAGTGTGCGCCACAAAACAGTAATGTTGTCTTGGATTCGCAGGTACATGTTTGCCGCGCCCACAGATATACCAGCAGTGTAATGCCTGTGATAGAAATATAAAAAAAAATATGTATTAAACTATCTACAGATGTTGGACAATGAACCTAAAAAGCCTGGTATTAGACCACAATAATTCATTAGTATGGTGTAGGGCCTCCTTTTGCGGCCAATACAGCATCAATTCGTCTTGGGAATGACAGATACAAGTCCTGCACAGTGGTCAGAGGGATTTTGAGCCATTCTTCTTGTAGAATAGTGGCGATGTCACTATGTGACGCTGATGGAGGAACACGTTTCCTGACTCGCTCCTCCAAAACACCCCAAAGTGGCTCAATAATATTTAGATCTGGTGACTGTGAAGGTCATGGGAGGTGTTCAACTTCACTTTCATGTTCATCAAACCACTCTGTCACCAGTCTTGCTGTGTGTATTGGTGCATTATCATCCTGATACACAGCACTGCCTTCAGGATACAATGTTTGAACCATTGGGTGCACATGGTCCTCCAGAATGGTTCGGTTGTCCTTGGCTGTGACGCGCCCATCTAGCACAAGTATTGGGCCTAGGGAATGCCATGATATTGCAACCCAAACCATTACTGATGCTTCACTCTGGGCAAGCAACAGTCTGGGTGATACGCTTCTTTGGGGCTTCTTCCACACCGTAACTCTCACGGATGTGGGAAAGAAGAGTGAAGATGGACTCATCAGAGAACAATACATGTTTCACATTGTCCATAGCCCAAAATTTCGCTGCTGGCACCATTGAAACCGATTTTTGGCATTGGCACGAGTGACCAAAGGTTTGGCTATAGCAGCCCGGCCATGTACATTGCCCATGTGGAACTCTCGACAGTTGTGGTGGAAACAGGAGAGTTGAGTTGCAAATTTAATTCTGCAGTGAGTTGGGCAGCTGTGGTTTTATGTTTTTGTATACAATCCAGGATAACACCCGGACATACCTTTCAGACAGCTTCCTCTTGCGTCCACAGTTACTACTGTTGGATCTGGTTCGTCCTTCTTGGTGGTATGCTGAAATTTCCCTGGATAATGTGGCTCTTGATACATCACAAAGACTTGCTGTCTTGGTCACAGATGCGCCAGTAAGACGCGCACCAACATTTTGTCCTCTTTTGAACTCTGATATCTCACCCATAATGTTGTGTGCATTGCAATATTTTAAGCAAAATATATGATTTCTCTCTTACCAGAAGGTAAGTTTACAATCCGGGCCAGCCTGCTGGAATGTGGGACTCCGGAGTAAAGCACGTTGAGAAAAACTGCTACTGTTCTTCAGGACTAGAAGAAAGTGACCTGAAAAAAAAGAATCAAATTGAAAGTGGGAATGGTTGGTGGAGCTGTGATAAGAAGGAAAGAAAAAGTGTACAATATGGCATGATTTATTAGAAGAAATAACTGCATCACAAACTGTTTTCAGTGTTGAGCGTGGGCCATTTCAATAATTATAATAATTAAGTGGTTAACATTTAGTTTTATTAACTAATATGCACTATTATTAAACATTATTTATATTATGAAAACAATGTAACATATTGACCTTTAATTTATTGTTTTTACACAATTGCATATCTAAAATAAAAACACAGGATATTATATCTATCTATCTATCTTTTTTTGTGTGTGTTAAGATTGAACATTGAAACTATATAGATTATTCTGAAGGCTTTCAGGGACGATGCAATAAGGGCAGCGCAAATAAGAGTGTGGTACAAACGCTTCAAAGATGGTTGAGACTTTGAAAGTGATCCACCTTCTGGGTGGGTAAATTTTGAACATGTAAAGGCTGCACTCTACAAAGATTGGCGACTGACAGAGCGAGAGGCAAGCACACACTCACACACTATGGGGGGCAATTTGAAAATACCTAACTGGCCTAGCATGCATGTCTTTGGACTGTGGGAGGAAACCAGAGTACCCAGAGGAATCACACCAAAAACATTAAAACACCACACACACTCGCCCCTTTAGGTGCGAGACCACAGTGCTAACCACTACACCACTGGGCTGTCATTTATGCACACACACACATGTATGTATGTATGTATGTATGTATGCACTTACCAGTGCTTGTGTTGGTAGTGTGATCTCTTAAAGGTACTTTGATTTGTTGGTCTGTGGAGACGAAGTGAGGTGAGCTTCTGACCCAGTCAAATCCATCACCAGGTGAGAATTCATGCCAGCCACATGCATCTGCCTCAAAATCACACTGTGCAGCTGTAGAACACACAAATAATGTACATCCATAAACTCAGGCTCAGGTTTAAATCTACGTGGAGGAAGTTACACGTATGATAAAAGGAATAAACTAATGCTTTACAAGTTCTGCATACTGTAGGGTTAATAGTGCTGATCTAGGCAAATATTACTATCCAACGATTTTTATCAGAGGCAACATTCAAAACCCCAACAGTGGACGTGAGAGGTCACAGTGCTAACCACTGATCCACCATACCACCTTCATCATGTCATCCAAGCTTATATGGTATTACTGTATATTGGTGTACACTTATCAAAGTTACTGTATTTCAGTTCATACTATACAGTATTAAATACTCACGACAGTTGGCTTCATCTTCTCCATTAGGACAGTCTGGAGTAAAGTCACACACTTGCTTTGGGTCCAAATATACACCTGACCCACAGTCAAAATGATAAGGGCTTTCACAGGATACATATCTTCCATCTGTCATTTAGCACATAGAATGCAACATATTAGTCCAAATTTATTTTTGGTTTAGGCAATATAATGATTTTTTAAAAAATAAATATGCAATAATCTCACTTGAACAGTTGATATTGAGATGTGTCTGCTACTTATGCTCTGTAAAGGCTCTAATCTGAGGTTTTTGACTGGTTCTGTACTATATATTTAAAATGCAATATTGATGTTTTGCTGGCACTTTCTGTATCACATGCATACAGTATGTCATGTAGTTTAGAAATATAAATTGCATAGAAAGTATTTGAAATGTTTTTTTATATTGTCAACCTCTTAGGATATTATGGTGAAATGGTTATGACTATAGCAGAGAAAATCTAGATTACTAATCATTTGTATTGGAGAATTATGTATATGAAATAACTTGATTCTTATGCATATAGTGTAATGCTTTATATTTATATTGTCAAGATCGCAATGAAATAATTACGCAATTATTAAACAAGCAAACCGATTGTCTATCATGCCAGTTCATCAGTATCAAAGTAGTAGCTAATGCATAGTGGTTATTAATTTCCTTCTAAATATCCTGAAACTGTAATTTTCCTAATTTTCATAAATACAGTAGATAGCATTAAGGCAGACAGATCTAGTGCAGTTATTCATGGACAAGTAAAACCGAGCCCATGCTCATGAGGACATATTTCATTGTGGCAGCACAGGGGGAAAAGTAAGCTATAAAAGCTGAACTAAAATTACAACTTGCCATAACTGAGACAGATTAAAAATGTCAGTCATCTTTATTTCTCCTCTTTTTAATTTGCACAATCAGCAATAGTTAAATGTGGCTTTTTGCAGATGAAAAATGTCATTCATGTCCTTTCCCTTTTTCCCTATTTCTGCAGTATTTTGTAATTTACATTCAACTTTTTTATAATGTTATATTAAATCTAGATTGAATCTAAAATATACAGTAAATCCACTTGTGAACTCCAATTTTGTCAGAGAACTGATAGGAATCTCATCAAAAGGCACAGTGTCAGCTTTCGTTCCTTATATTAAGTCTACCTAATTCTCTTTCTCTACCTAATTCTCTAATTCTCTTTAAAAGTCTGATAATTATAATGAGACTTATCAGGTTATTATGCCAGGTGTGTGTGTGTGTGTGTGTGTGTGTGTGTGTGTGTGTGTGTGTGTGTGTGTGTGTGTGTTGTGTGTGTGTGTGTATATGTGTGTGTTTGTGTATATGTACGTGTGTGTTACCTCCAGCCAATACACAGTCTGGGCTGAATGACAAGTCATCAAACGCAATAACTTCATTAGGATCACTGTTGCCAAACACCAGTCCATGAAATATTACCTGTCAGGTCATTTTATTGTAAAAACATTTTTTTAATGTTTTTTGCCAAATAATGAACAGTCAACACCTTTTTTTCCCATTTAGTTTCTAATTTCCAAATCAACAGCAAGAAGAAAATGGTTAAGCCTTACAGTCATTAATCTTGTAAGGTAGATTGTGTCTGATAAGTATTTTAATATGCCTCCATAACTCCAGTCCATAAAGCAGGTCTTACTGGTCAATTTTATGGATTTTCCACCCATGCCTTTTATGGCTGAGCGTACATTAATGATTAAGACAGAACTGTAATGCAGTTCATATCAGTACTGCTTCAGCTTCCACAAGGAGGATTATTTTAGTTCCCAATATCTATCTATCTATCTATCTATCTATCTATCTATCTATCTATTTATCTATCTATCTATCTATCTGTCTGTCTGTCTGTCTAGTCATTCATTCATTCATTCATCCTGCTTTGTACACACTATTCACGTTTTAAGCAGTTCCAGAAAAATTAACTTCCATCTTTGGAACTCCACGTTGAGGAATTTCATTTGATGGTCCAAGTCATAGATATAAATCAAATAAGGGACACATTACATTTATTCATTTATTTATCTTCTATACCACTTATCCTGTGTACGGGGTCACAGGGGTCCTAAAGCTTACCAGTTGACTTTGGGCATGAGGCGTGGTGTACGATGGATGGGGTGCCAGTCCATCACAGAACACACATCCACACTCACACACTCACTCACACAATTTGGAATTGCCAATTAACCTAATCCGCATATCTTTGGATTTCTTTGGGAGGAATCAAACCCCAACCCTGGAGGTGCAAAGTCACAGTGCTGACCACTAAGCCATCATCAATATATTACATCATACAAGATTACGTATTCCATACACTCACTTAATAAATTCTAAGTGCTTAAGTGCTATCTAAGAAATAATCATAAGTGCTGTTTAGTTAATTGTTAGGGAGCTTTGTAAATATGAATTGCTACAATACTTTATATATACCTGAAACACTTGTCTGTTTCGGATTGTAACTGATGTTTTTTTCCAGGGCTTTGTGATTGGCTCAGAATTCAGGCTGGTCTGAATCCAAATTTGTCTCTTTTCTTCTGAAAGTTCTGATTTAACCAGAACCTGTAAGTCACCATTCACCTGACCAATGTGATAGTAGAAAGTGACCTGTAGGATATGAAGAACAAATGCACTTACATTAGAGCATGCCTATTCTCACAGAAACATATAAACTTGATTTGTATTTTCTAATACCGTATACCAAATATATAAGATACATTTTATTTTTTAATGATATAATGTTATCCTGTTTGGAATGGATATGGATCAGTAAATACTCTGATAGGAAATTCTCCAGTACAGCTTTCACCATTTTTCATTCAGTCATTAATTGTCAATAAGTGTTTTATCCTGGTCATGGTCAAGGTGCAAGTCTGTTGCAGAGCAACACACACACAATCATTTACAGCTATCTGCAACTCAACGTAACTAAGCTGCCTAGTAGAAGTGCATGTTTTTGAAAGTGGAAGAAAACCAGACAAATTGGAGGAACCCCATACGAACAGAAGATATGAAACCACAAACAAGTAGTAACCCAAACCCCATTGCACTAGAGATATGAAATTGCACATTAATAATACATAATTTTTTCAACAACAATATGGTCCACTTGGCCTGTTCTAGCTGCAAGTCTGTTTAATTGACTTATGTAAGACGTCAATCAGTTTAACTTCTAATACACTTCCAAACTTTGAAGTTCATAATCCAGCAGTTACATGAAAGACAAGTTATAATAATTAAATCTGTAATAATGTTCTAATCTAAAAGTGGAATTATTAAACCATGCAATACACAGTACCGTGCAAGACTTTGAGGGCAGGAAAGATGGGGTGGATAAGTCTGCAGTGGCTGTCTCTCCATTTTCAGAACGCAAAAACAAGTAGTGTCCTGAGTAAAATAAGAGACCACAAATACAATGCTTTCTTTGATATACCTTAAATATGTCTATCATTGCATTTAATATATTGCAATAAATGTCCACAAATGCATTCCATTTGATGACATTAATAACAACAATAATATATAAACAGATGTATTACTCTTGTTTGGTGTCTATATAAAGTACACACACCTGCAGGTTTGCCTGTGTGGTCTAACAGAGGTCCAGGATCAGTCAGACATGAACCTCGTATCCACGATTTATTTGGATGTGGTGTTTTTAGATCACAAAGTCCATCTTCAAAATCACATCTTTTTGAATGAGTACCTTAACAATATGAAAACCAGAATAATTATTACCAAATCATTAGTCAATTGGTGTTGCTTTGATCTACTGTATACTCACAATAAGGGCAGGACTCTTGGATGTCCAGCCATAGATGATTCCATTATCATTATGATTTAAATTTAGGATCTCTCAATGATAGGGAAAACAATTAAGTTCCTGCCTACTACAAACATTTCTTCTTAATTAATCGGCAGAAATAATGACTTTAGATGTACTTACTGTACACATATACAGAATGCTTTATATAATGCTTTTTATTTGGATCTGCTGCTGTGCTTTGGCGTAGACTGTGACAATAATTTTTGGAAAAGGCCTAGTAAAAAATACAATGTATTTTCATCCCTTTTCTTCTGGCTTAAAGTAGAACCACCCCTGGTGACTAGGCACATACATATATGCCAACCTAGGCAATACTGTACATCAAAGTATTTTTCTTATGGGTCATACCCTGGCTGGCCAAAGAAAGTTAACATTTGAATTTAAATTAATAAATACTTTGACTGGATAATTAATGCAGTAATGCAGAAGCTTCAGAAGCAAAAATTATTTTAACCCTAACGGAGGCGGAGAGTAGCTTCTAATTTTTAAAACAACCATATTGGAAGCAGTGTTGGGTGTAACGCATTACAAAGTAACTTACTTTTTTGATGTATGCCATTTAAGTACTCAGTTATTTAGTTATATTTTCGAAAATGTAATCCGTTATTCAGACAATTTATGAAATCCGTGAGCTAGACAGCAGTCATTCCGTTAGTGCGTGTGTGTGAAAGTCGTCCTACTAGTTCCGCCCCGATAACCCGCCCCCCTCTGTTACCCCTGCTGTTAAACCCCTATCTCAGCTATGCAGTTTGACTCGAGGTGAGATGCCGTGTTAGGAACCGTGAGCCACCACGAGTGACCGCCCGACATTCAGCAAAGTTCTGCAAGGTCTGCAAGGACCGACTGCGGAAAAATGGAAACATAATCACAGCGCCAAAACTCGTGTTGAATCATGATGAACTTGTGGCCACCGCGTGAAACCGGGTAGGTGAGATAGTGGTATTAGTGGTTAACAGATTATGGGCCAAACTTCGCTAAGTGAAGATGTAATTTTGTAATGTAATTAGTTACTTTAAAAAGTAACATAATCCAACACTGATTTCAAGACATAAAAACAACTAAGGAGATGGCTATGTTTATAATTAGGTTAAGAACTTTCTAACACAATAGATTAGAAATGCGGTTGGAAGATGGATTAGATGATGTGGTGGATTAAAGATCACCTAAACACTTGGTTAAGTTGCATTATAAAACAAAACGAACAGTATGAATCACAGTTTTAATAGTAAAAGTAAGGCAAATTTTCATGCACAATGTAACTAGAATTCAAAGGATTTGGAAAAAAAAATCTGTGTGGCCATAAAAAATAATGATTAATGATAAAAGCTTGTTATTGAATTAAAAAAGGGGCTTCAGTTTGCTAGGGAGCATAAAGTCTGGACATTGGAGCAATGGAAATAGGTCATGTGGTTTGAAGTGGTCATGTAGTCGAAGGTGAGTCCAGCTTGACTCTAATCCAGAGTCCTGGGTGAATCAATATAAGAAGGGAAGTACATAAAACAATGTACCCATCATGCATTGTGCCACACTGGATGTGTCATGATGAGGAATGTTTAAGTTGTTCGTGTTTGTGCTCAGCAACATTATGCAGCTGATGATTTGAATGTACTGAATGACCAAGTCATTAAATTAATGGTTTTTTTTCTTCATCTCTGATGGCACTGGCATATTCCAGGATGGCAATGCCAATATTCATCAGGCTCAGTTGGTTAAAGAGTGTTTCTGGGAGCATGGTGAATCATTTTCACAAATTAATATGTAGAGAGAACTCAGATCCTCAAAGTCTCTACAGAGTGGTCATCAATACAAGATCTCAGCCAAAAATCAATGCCGCGCTGGATGGAAATAAATGTTGTGATGTGAACATGCAGATTAATCACGCTAAATGCAATCCTACAAAATATTAGCGTGTGCAACTTTTTTTGGCCAGGCAGTGTGTTACAAATGTTATATATTACACTTGAATATGTAACTAGTATTCTATTTCACCTCATTAAGAAACACACCTTAGGACTTATTAGAACTATGACTTTGCAATGAAGGGGACACTCGGGGCCCTGGGTGGCATGAGGTTAACTTTTTAGAAACCGGCAAAGATATATGCTGATGCCAGATTATTGTTGCTAGGATGTTCCTGAGATGGCATGACACTAAATAAATTCAATAAAGTGGAGGAACTCTTGCTAGAGTGGCATACAAGGGTATAGGCTGATTGTCCAGCTTATATAGTGTATAAGCCATGGTGATGACACTCATCATGCAGTGGGCCAATGTCCGAGGGATCTAAAAAGTGTATAGAATAGAATAACAGCTCAGCTATCATGCCCAAAAGAATGCTTTGTTGGTTTGTATTCATTAAGTGCTGCAAGATCAATCAGTCTTACAAATTGAGTCATACCACCTTGGGCCATAATCATCAATAACAGAGCATGCAGTTCTCCCACTTTTTTGTAGAAGTGATGGGTATAGTTAAAAGGCATTTTAAAGTTTAGACACCAAATTCACTTCAAGGGTGTGGGCTGATTGTTCAGTCTGTGTATAAGCCATGGTGATGACATCCATCATGAAGTGAACCAATCTCCTGCTTGGAGAAGGGATCTAAATTGTGTAAATATTACCAGAGGTTGGATATAAAGTTCAAAAGAATGCTCTCCTGGTTTGTTGTATTCATGAAATGATGTGAGATCAATCAGCTTTACAAATCATATCATACAACCTTGGGCCATAAGCATCAATACAAGAGCATGACGTTCTCCCACATTTTTTTGATATTTTTTAAGATGTGATGAGTAGGAAAAAATACATTTTTAAGTTTTGAGTAATTCAGTTCAGCATCTTACATAAACTCACAAAGAGCCATAAGGGACTCCACTGGTCCACAGGTTGTTTCACAACAGCCTCCATGCCTCTGTCAGTAGTCTAGCCATAGGCAAATAACTCACTTCTGAAAAATTGGCAATTCTAGGAAGCTTTAGGGGTTTATTGCTTCATCAGATGTTATCAATCTAAGCATTGTTAACACAAGCTGCACACAATAACCTTTATGAATCTTAATCAATTTCACCTGCACATTGGGATGCCATAGTGCCTAGCAATTCAGTAAGTTGCGATTCATGTTGATGGATTGTGTTGCTGCACCATAGTGTTAAAAACTTTTTTTTGGTTACAATATACACAACCAATCAGATTTTGCTTGTAAGGCAATATCAAAACAAAATATGACGTACAGTGTAAAATATTAAAGTTAAAGCTGATTTATAATAAATAAAACTGCAACTCAGGATTCTTTAACAGGTATTTATTCATGTTCATTCCATCATTAAAGAGAATGCTGTCATTATTAAACTAGAGTTTTTTTTTTTATCGAGTTACTAGGCACAATGTCATCCCTGTTTAAAATGTATTAATGTACAGTATGCTTTAATACATGGATCACCACTTTTTTTCTTACAACAACAACAATAACAAAGAAAATAATCTTGAAACAACCAACTGCTACTGGGGCCTGGGTTGTAGCGAAGGACAGAAATTTCCCTGAATGAGGAATACATAGACATCCCAGTAGGGAGAATGAGAGGTAGATGCCACTTATGATCCATTGCACGTTCACACAGATATTATAATAGAAAACCTCAGATAGTGATAGTCATGTTCCACCTCTTTTAATTCTATGTGTAGTGGGTTTTAGTACAGTATTAGGCAAATACAACCTCAGACAAACAGCAACTTTTTTACAGTGCCATTATTTATTTTAACCAAAAATGAAGCCAAAAAGAAAAAACAATGTGGATAGCCCTAAGTAATCAGCCCTTGATTAATTGATCATCAGTAGGTGTGCAGACCTCTATAAAAGCAAAGGTTTTGACTGTTTGTTAGTCTGGAGCATTCAGGTGTAAAACAATGGCAAGAGGGAAAGACATAAGCAATAGCTTTAGAGAAGCAACTGTTGCTGCACATCGATCTGAAAAGGATTCTCAGACCATTTCCAAACAATTTGGAGTCCAAACAAACAAGGCAGGTGCCCATCATCTTAGGAGTGGATGTCCCAGATCATTCACCTCAAAGTCAAACCATGCAATGCTCAGAAAAATAGAACAACAACAAAAAAAATGCAATAGCTAAATCTCCATCATAGATAAATCTCAAACTCTACAGGCCATGACAGCACAATTAGACTGAACAAGTTTTGATTGGAAGGGTTGCCCAGAGAAAGCCTCTTCTGTCTTAAAGGAACATCGAAGCATTACTGAGGTTTGCAGGACTGCATCTGAAGAAAGCACAAGGTTGTTTGGCCTTAATGCCCAGCGCCATGTTTGGGGAAAAACAAACAATTCAGCAGAAACACCTCATACACACTGTCAAGCATGGCGGTGGAGGGGTGATGATTTTGGATTTTTTTTTGCAGCCATAGAAACTGGGCACCTTGCAGTCATTGAACTTTTCTATAAACCAGAGCTTTCTAAAAACAAATGTGAAGCCATCAGTCTGACAACTAAAGCTTAGTAAAAATTGGGTTATGGAATTGAAATGGTGTGGCAGGACCTTAACAGAACTGTGCATAAGAGAATGCCCCAAACCCTCAATGATCTGAAGCAATGTTGTAAAGGAAATGAATACTTCAAGTTATTGTTGCTAAAGGTAAATCTACAGGCTATTAAATCAAGGGGGTATTTCGTATTGCAAGCATTTTTTTTTCTTTTCTTGGCTTGAGTTTGGCTAAATAATGGCAAATTCAGTGCCATTATATTTAAAAAAATGTTTTATGTTGTTTTTCACCAGAGGTTGTATTTGCCTAACCCTAAGACCCTCCTACAATTAGATGATTTTCATCATGTTTTTCCACAACAAAAAAGCAGAATTAAAAGAAGAGGCACTAACTTTTACACATGACTGTAGCAATTAGTGATGCTAGCGATGCTAATGAATAAAAGCCAGCTTGAAGCTGATGGACTTACATAGCATTTTTTGCTGTGTAAAATGCTCACTAAGGTTGAGGTTAAAAGATGACTGCAAAGCTAAGAGCTCAGAGTTTACTAAACAGATATGGTTTACATGTAGTCTCATGTACATGGCAAAAGAAAAAATGGAAAATGAGCATATATTAAAGCAAATATTGCATCACATATTACTTTATGATTTTGAAAACAGAACCTGGGAGAGTGTTCCACTCTATGGAAAAAAAAACCCACAAAGGATTTCTCATGGCAAATACAATTTTAAGAGACAAAGATAAAATATTCTGAATAAAGAAAGATCATAGATTTTATTGGTTTGGACAAAAATATTGTTTTCATGTTCAGTAACCAAACTCTAGGCTGACAGTAAAAAGCAGGCAAAGCTTGCTCTTAATGAAAATGCATCTGGATGGATGCGAAAGTCTAACAGCATGATAGCCCAGACAATGTCCCATCTTCATTTATTGGAAACTGGTCCAAAACTCACAGCTAACTCTTCATTAAAATAGTTCAGAAGACACTTATGAGGTAGCATAAACATAATTCAAGTTTGGTTACCATTTCCAATAGACACTAAGGCTACGAATACAATATTAAAAATATTGCTCTGTATTGTCTTTAAGCTTCCTCGATGATATGTCATTTTATGAGCCCTGTTCTTTTTCTCTGCCATAAACTGAGGTGTTTATACAGCACAGCTCACTTACTGTAAAAGTATATTGTCCCGTCGATGAGCTAATACTGGAGTAATGTAAAAATATATACACATATTGCACACAACCCACAACATACAGTATGTTAGAAAACATTGAAGGTTATCAGCAGTTCAGAGAACAAAGATTATATTTCAACATGGTTGAAAAATATGAGATTCTATTGATCGAGAGATTGTAATATAATATAATATAATATAATGTAATATAATATAATATAATATAATATAATATTAGGATATAATATTAAGATATAATATTAGGATATAATATTAGGAATAAATGATAATGAAAGATAATCCCAAAAGAATCGTTGAGACTAATAAAGAAGTCAAATGGCAGTTTTTATATCCCTAAGCAGAATTAAAATAGAAATGAAACATGGTGAAATACTGATTATAATACTTAAATAGCTCTTTTTTTCAGATTAGAGGTTCGCTAATTCTAACATATATACAAATTATAATGAACTTCTTAAATAACAGACCACATAAAGACATAAAGAGTGAAGCCAATAAAGATGATTTAAAAAAAATTTGCCCAAAGCTAGATGATAGTAGTGAGCTTTAATACTTACAGTTTCTCTCGTCACTGCCATCAGAACAATCTTGAGTGAAGTCACATACATACTTTTCTGGCACGCAACCTGCTGTCAGACAATCAAACTCATCCGGCTGGCATGGATGACCCCATACACACATCGCAGCCCATACCAAGACAGAAGGCCACACAAGTGCATGCATTAGGTTTTCTGGCAGGTAGGTCACATAAACACGAACACATGAACTCAGCTTTAAAAAATAAAAATAAAAAATCACACACACACACAACACTGTTCAATCTTCCTAAATCCAGAAAGGAAAAGTAAATTATGTAGTCTGAGTGTGACACTGCGAAAGCAATTCACTCAAACCAAGCACAGGCCATAAATGACGTTTATGATGGTAACAAAATAGTGCGTATGGGGGAGACTAAAGTCAACCTTGAAGCCATTGGCTGCAGATAAATCCATTGTAAAACATGCAATCTCTAATCGAAATGGCGGGCGCACCCGAGTAGGACTTCCTTGACAATCCTCTCACATGTTCCTCTATACACGCTCAATCCACTCTCAGTTTGATGAAATGTAGAAGAATCACCACCTATGGTAAATCAGGTAAATCACATTTTGTGTCAGGTGTCTGGCTGCCAGCTCATGTCTGTATTGCAAATGTTCGCTCAGGTATTATCACATTTACAAAGACTCAATGGAGAAAGGACAACATTGAGACACAGTGTTACCGTACGTGGAAGATGAGTCATGTTGTTTATGGTGATATAACAGCCTTCAGTGAAGACAAAACACAGCAATTGGAGCTGTCACATATATTGTAGAATCAGTGTGTCAATGTTACAATAAATCAAATTAATAAAATGGGAGCTTGATCTATTTTTATTGTAGGGTGGTTTTTTCTGTTAATAGACTTATTAGGACCATTTTGAGTTGAATCGCATCTTTGATGACAATTTATTATTGAATAAACCCTTTTGGGGGGTAATCCATCCATTATACATTTTACACATGCCTGTTATTTCTTTATTTATTAATTTGCTTGCAAGCCTTTTTTCATGGTCTTGAGCCCAGTGCCCTTTGATGTAGATAGTTACTTCTAACAAGGAATCTAATTAAATGAGATGCATTCCACGAGTGCTGGTATCGAGCATAACAGTACTGCGATGTTTAACTGTGTGGATCACTCACAGGTCACAGGTGTTCTACAACTGTTAAATACGCTAACCGTCAGTCGCCAGCATGGGCGAAACTAGGAAGTTACTAGAAACTTACTGTATACTGACTGGATAGAAAGAAGAGCAGCTACATGCTAAAACCCACATTTAAAATCAGTTGCAGAAGCTTTTTCATCCATAAAACACAACTGAAAATGTTGTCATCTCAAACAACATTTAGTCTAGTAAATAATTACTTTTAAACCATTCCTTCTGAACTGTTTGTGTTGTTTTGTTCATGGCTAACGTGCTACAAAACTGACTAGCTTTTAACACAAGGCTGTATTCCAAATCCTCCTCTAACACCTGATCAAGGGCACTACTTGGTGTGTGGAACAAGGCATTGTACACCCTACATAGGTGCATTCGCTTTGTTTGCATTTATTTGGGATTTAACCCCAGAACCTGGAGGTCATGTGCTATTCCAAAACAGAATAAGAGGGAATATAAAATAACGTTTCTCAGGACTGTTTAGCACCTTTATGGTTTATTATTTTACCCTTTTGGCTACACAGCATTGGTAAACATTTAAAGCTGGAATTTAAACTTTCACTCTTGTTAATTACACTAATTGTTGTTCACCATTTTAATGCTAGTTCATCCAGTCAGAAAGGATATGTGTTGGTGGAGAAAAATAACTGATTAAATAAACACTATAATCTGTTGATAATAAATGGTGTTTGTGGAACTATTGTATAAAAGCTGTATCACACTCGAGGTCCTGCTATTGAAATGAATGTCAGAACAGCTGTACTCTCATATTGATGACTGCATCACACCAATTCTGTTGCTCAGAATCAGAATTTAGAGCATCTCAGAGCTATGTCCTATAAATGGCTTGAGCAGCAATAGGAACGTTAGTAAAAACAAAAATCAGTCCAAAAGTTTGTCAGAAAATCTAATCAGCTTGTAAAGCTTAGTAAGAATATCTAATATAAGATGACTTTGAATCTCTATGAGAAAGCATTGATGCTAATTTAGGATTTATACATTCAGTTTAGATACCCCTGAACCCCCTTTATACTTTACTATATTCTGTAACTCTTTCAGAAATACATGTTTTGCTGCCTCACATGGTATGTGTATATGATTTTATTCTGATTTCACATGCATGAATTTTGTAACAACAGGACAAGGAGACCAATATACACCTCCCAATCAGTGGCTAATATTCGCCTCTTTAGAAATATTTCCAAACCCAATTATGATCTAGTAGTCTAATCTCTCCAGCTGGTCCTGAGTCTACTCTGGGGTCTCTGTCTAGTTAGCCATGCAGAATATGATCTCATTAATGCTCTCTTTAGAGATATCCTTTGAGGAAATTTGAGGACCCATGCTGAAAAATTCAGCATACACTGTAAACCTGTAAAAAACTGATTTGAGGTAATCAGTTACATAAAATTTTTTACCTAATGATGTTTCCAATTTTAAGTAAACAGAACTATCAGTTTTTGAGTTTGTTGTACTCATTCATATTAATCGTTCTTTACTTGCATTATTGAGTAGCCTAACTCATTCTATTTAATAGAAATTATAATTTTTTTAGTTGTTGCAAATCAAATAAATTGTTGTTGGTCTTTCGGCAATGGGTCGCTACAGCAGACAATATGGTCCGCACACAAGCTTGGTACAGGTTTTACACCAGATGCCCTTCCTGACACAACCCTCCCATTTTATCTGGGTTTGGGACAGGCACTGCATCCAGTTGTTGGGAATCAAACCCAGGCCTTTCACATGGCAGGCGAAACACCTACCACTGAGCCACCAGTGCCCTATTGCCCTGATGATGTCAGACACAAAATCACTAGGCTGAAAGATTTTAAGTTGGTGGAACTTTAAGGTGGCAGTTACTGTTACTTAAGTACTTACAGTTACTTAAAATTTCACATTTGTTCAGCTAACTTGAAAAATGTAATTTCCATAAACTCATAAATGTAACATCTGTACCACCGCAGCACGGGGAAATAAGATCTAGCTCACCGGATTACTGAGTTGACTCTTTATCCCTACCTAGTGTGTCTACGTATGTATTGTCTACACTTTAACACTAATGAAGAGCACCTGTGTACCCCCCGTGTGTCTACCTATATATTCCGGTCGAACCCGTAGCACTTTGTCTGTTCACTGTCGTGCACCTTCCGTATTACTTGCGTTTTTGATTTACATTCAATGCACAAAATCTCTTCTCTATTTCCCCTAGGACTGAGCGGTGTCTGCAGGTGTGGTTCTGTTTCCACGGCAAGGAGTCATCACTCCGGACCGAACCCGCTGGCCTCCGAGCCTGTTTAGTTTTGTTTATCTTTTGTTTTTTCCCATCTGCAGACCCCAGCTGGGGAGAAGCTGTTTGTGAACTTTTGTGTTGGTGATTTTCTTTACACTTCAAATTCTAAAAGAAATAAAAGCAAGTAAACAATGGAACCTGCTTCTGCGTCCGCTTCCTTCGAGATAGACATGAAAGATGAACAGACCCTCCAGGACGCAGCAGGAACCCCCCTGCCAGAGGAAGATGCCCCCGTGTTAGACTACATTAAAGGACAACAACATGAGATCGACAGCCTGGCTCGAGCTGTCAACGACCTGGCGCGCAGCGTAGAGCAGCTCATGAAGGGACGATCTCCAACCTTCTCTCCTGGGCCGCGCTCCGCACCCTCACCACCGCGCCCCACCCCTCCGGAACGGTACGCCGGGAACCCGGAGGGGTGTGTTTGGCGGAGTATCCGGACTTGTCGGACCTGCAAAAGATCAGCTTCGTAATGCGTAACGCTGACTTCCGCACCGTCTTCGACCATCCAGATCACGGAAAATCGGGGGAGCAACAGCTGCTGAGGCTACGGCAAGGTAACGCCACCGTCGCAGACTACGTGATCAAGTTTCGGGTGCTGGCGGCGGAGAGTGGTTGGTGTGATCGCAGCCTGTTAGCCAGATTCCGAGACGGATTACAGTCCGAGGTGCAACTCGAGCTCGCCTGCAGGGACACCGGGATGTCCCTGGACGAGTGCATTGGACTGGCAATCAGGCTGGATCAGCACCTCCGCAGCCAGAAACGTCATCTCCCCCCGAAAGCCGCAGGAAAACGGCCGGATTACGGCCGCCGCACCAGCCTCAGCATCCCCCCGACGGAACTGCGAGAAACACAACCAGGGGAACCTATGGACCTTGGCACATCCCGCCTTACTTCCCAGGAGAGACAGCGGCGGATTTCCACTGTCCGGATTTTCCACTGTCCAGGGCTTTGCCTGTACTGTGGGGGGGAAGGACACAAACTGCCCACCTGCCCATTACTCAAAGTAACGCACCTCACTCCACCTCGCACTCACCACTCTTTTTGTTTGAAAGCACAATTGTCATATCATAATCACTCTTTATTTGTTTTTCCCCTTATAGATTCCGGGTCGGCTGGAAACTTTATTTCCTGATCCCTTCTTTCCTCACTGCGAGCTCCATTGTCGAAGCTACCATGCCCTATGGCGATCAAAGCTCTAGATGGCCAAAATCTTAAGCAATCGCCTGTTAAACAAATATCTGCGTCACTTCGGCTAACTTTTCCCGGTCATACCGAGGAACTAAAATTCTTTGTGCTCCCTCGGTCCGATCACTCCGTCGTGCTGGGTCTACCCTGGCTCAGGTTCCACAATCCCAATTTCGATTGGGCGAATTCTCGCGTCATATCCTGGGCACCCCGATGCGCGAAAACATGTACACCGCCGACATTGACGGTCCAAACGACTTCCATTGAGAGTCCGCACGCCTTAGTATCTATTAATGTGCCATCAGAGTACGAGCGATTAAAAGACGTGTTTAGCATTAGGGCAGCCGCACGACTTCCCCCTCACCAACCATGGGACTGCGCGATAGAGATTTTGCCGGGGAAAACACCGCCGAGCTCACGCATTTATCCATTGTCAGTGGAGGAAACTCGGGCTATGGAGGAATATGTGGGCGAAGTTCTCCAGCAGGGTCTTATCAGCAGGTCCATGTCACCCGCCTCGGCAGGTTTTTTCTTTATAGATAAGAAAGGGGGGGGCTTACGCCCCTGTATTGATTACCGTGGTCTCAATGCAGTAACAATAAAATACAAGCACCCTCTGCCGCTGGTACCGGCCGTTATCGACCAACTCCGAGGTGCCTCCATCTTTACCAAACTCGACATCCGCAGCGCTTATAATCTCGTTCGTGTGCGAAGAGGCGATGAATGGAAGACGGCGTTTAGCACAACATCGGGTCATTACCAATACAACGTAATGGCTTATGGACTGGTAAACGCACCTGCGGTGTTTCAGGGGTTCATGAACGACGTGTTTAGAGATATGTTAAACCGGTTCGTTATAGTTTACTTGGATGATATCTTAGTATACTCCCGGTCATATTCTGAACATGTCCGACATGTAACCGCCGTCCTTCACCGGCTACGCAAACACGGGCTCTGTGCGAAGGCAGAGAAATGCGAATTCCATAGAGAGGAGATTGCATTCCTCGGCTATCGCATAGGACCACTGGGGGTTGAGATGGAGACGACCAAGGTCGCGGCGGTGCAACAATGGCCGGAACCTAAGTCAGTGAAGGCGCTACAAAGTTTCCTAGGGTTCGCTAATTTTTATAGACGATTTATTCGAGGTTTCAGTATGGTGGCAGCGCCGCTCACTACTCTATTAAAACGGAAACCGAAACGCCTTCGCGAGTTTCCCCCGGAAGCGCGCAGTGCGTTTCAACGTCTCAAATCTGCGTTTACCACTGCACCAATCCTAAGATTACCCGATCCGATGAAACCTTTTTTAGTTGACGTGGATGCATCGGAAGTGGGAATAGGAGCGGTGCTGTCACAACATCAAGGCAACCCTGAGAAACTCCACCCCTGCGCTTTCTTCTCTCGTAAATTAACACCTGCCGAGCGCAACTATGATATCGGCAACAGAGAACTGCTAGCAGTTAAAGCGGCGTTAGAGGAGTGGCGGCACTGGTTGGAGGGAGCTGAACATCCATTTATAGTGCTCACAGATCACCGCAACCTAGAATACATCCAGCAAGCGAAAAGATTAAACCCTCGCCAAGCCCGCTGGGCGCTGTTCTTTACACGCTTCCGCTTCCATATCACATATCGTCCCGGGTCTAAAAACAAAAAAGCAGACGCGTTGTCACGTTATTATTCTGCCCCCGAATGCACTACGGAACCGGAGCCCATTCTGCCCTCGTCTCTCGTGGTGGCTCCGATCATGTGGGACCTCGACTCGGAGATAGCACATCCCGCACCGCGGCGCTGCCCTCCAGGGAGGACCTACGTGCCGGAGCCATTACTAGAGCGAGTGACAATACAAGCGCACACTAGTGTGGCATCCGGACATCCCGGAGTAATTCGGACCTTCAAGCTCCTAGAACCAAAGTTCTGGTGGCCGGATATGCGGAAGACGGTAAGAACAGTTGTTTTATCTTGCGCTATCTTTGCAGCGACGAAAAGTCCTCGCCACTTGCCAGTTGGTAAATTAATGCCCTTAGCAACGCCAAACAGACCCGTGGTCCCACCTTTCTGTGGACTTGCCAGTTTCAAAGGGTTACACGACTATTCTTGTTGTAGTAGATCGCTTCTCTAAGGGATGCAAATTCATCCCATTCAGCTCCTTTCCATCAGCCTTCCAAGTTGCAGAAACCCTTTTTTCAACAGTTTTTCGTTGCTACGGCATACCCGAAGATATTGAGTCAGATCGTGGTCCCCAATTTATCGCCCGAGTCTGGAAAGCATTCTTTCAGAAGTTGGGGACCACTGTTAGCCTAACGTTGGGCTATCATCCCGAGTCGAATGGTCAGGCAGAGCGGACTGTCCAAGAACTCGTGAAATATCTTCGAGCATATTGTAGCAGCCAACAACATGACTGGGCAGACTGCTTAATTTGGGCGGAATACGCGCAAAACTCGCTACGTCACTCCGCAACTGGCCTAACGCCGTTTCAATGTGTGCTTGGCCATCAACCTCCACTATGTCCCTGGGACACCACTCTCACCGAGGTACCCATGGTGGATGACCATGAAAAAAGAGCGGAGAAAGTTTGGGAGGATGCGCACACAAAAATCTCTGCGTGGAGTAGTGTAACATCTGTACCACCGCAGCACGGGGAAATAAGATCTAGCTCACCGGATTACTGAGTTGACTCTTTTTCCCCACCTAGAGTGTTTACGTATGTATTGTCTACACTTTAACAGTAATGAAGAGCACCTGTGTACCCCCCGTGTGTCTACCTATATATTCCGGTCGAACCCGTAGCACTTTGTCTGTTCACTGTCGTGCACCTTCCGTATTACTTGCGTTTTTGATTTACATTCAATGCACAAAATCTCTTCTCTATTTCCCCTAGGACTGAGCGGTGTCTGCAGGTGTGGTTCTGTTTCCACGGCAAGGAGTCATCACTCCGGACCGAACCCGCTGGCCTCCGAGCCTGTTTAGTTTTGTTTATCTTTTGTTTTTTCCCACCTGCAGACCCCAGCTGGGGAGAAGCTGTTTGTGAACTTTTGTGTTGGTGATTTTCTTTACACTTCAAATACGAAAAGAAATAAAGAAATAAAAGCAAGTAAACAATGGAACCTGCTTCTGCGTCCGCTTCTTTCGAGATAGACATGAAAATAAATACCAAAAAGTTCTAAATACTCATCAAGGTCTATTAATTTGAACCAATTGTAATTATTTAAGTTAACAGTACTCAATATGTGTAATTACTTTGAGCATTAGGGTTTACAGTGTAGGCCAGCATGATTTATATGCTGGTCTGTGCTGGGTAATACTGGTTAGTGCTGGTCTGATGCTGGTTTAGCTGGTGAACCAACAAAACTTTGCTGGCAAGTTCACCAACAAGGTATAGCTACTTTTACTGTGCCACCAAGCAAGGTTTTGGTAGTTAAAACTGGTTACCATTTTAGCTCATTATCTTGTATTTTAATAGCTATTACTGAAAATAGTGTGTGATGTAAATACATGGACAGTGTAGTGCTATTTAAATGCATTTACAGTACATACAAGAGCCAGAAATAATCAATTTATTAAAAACATGTAAATACGTTATTTTACATTTATTAAATATTTATTAATTATTTGTATATATAATCTGTGGATCATCTGTGTCGCTCTCCCCTCAATGGGGTGCATATGTTGTGTTGTGTATGTAGGTGCTGGTATGCTGGTGAGCAGGATCATAATTCTGTGATGCTGGTGCTGGTATGCTGATCACCCTGTTGATTCTGGTGCTGATGGAAAAAACAGCATAGCTGCTGACCAACTTGACCAGCAATTATACCAGCACATGTTGCTGGTCAAGCTGGTCACCAGCTATGCTGGTCTATGCTGTTTATTTCAGCAGGGGAGAAGATAACAGTCTGAAAGAAGAGAGATTTCTAATCTGGGTTAGCAGAAGTAGAATTCAATGTGGTCTTTTGCTGCTGCAGTCCATTAAACAAAAAAAAAAGAAAAAAAAATATGAGATGCTTTTCTGGTCACCACAGTGATGAAAAAAAAATGATTATATGAGCTACTATATCCTTCCTGGCACCATGAACTACACTGTAAAAAAAAACGGTAAATTTTACGGTAAAAACCTGGCAGCTGTGGTTGCCAGAAGTTTACTGTAAAAAAATACGGTAGCAATGTTTTTGGTTCTACGGGACCGCACTCATTTTGCTGCATATTTTAATTGTTCTTTTTTCAAGCCTAGCCGGGAATCAAACCAAGACCCTGGAGGTGCAAAGTGGCAGTGCTAACCACTACTCTACCATGCTTGCTACATAAGTGTTGTCGTTGTTGGAGTGCAAGTCGTGCGAGGGGACGTGGGGAAACCGAGGAAGTCCAACAACGACAACAGTTGCCTAGCAAGCATGGTACTGTAGTGGTTAGCACTGTCGCCTTGCACCTCCAGGGTCTGGGTTTGATGCCCGGTCAGACTTGAAAAAAAGAACAATTAAAATCCTTAAAATATGTAGTATAATGAGTGCGATCCCATAGAACCAAAAACATTGCTACTGTATTTTTTACAGTAAACTTCTGGCATCCACAGCTGACAGTTTTTTATCGTAAAATTTACGCTTTGTTTTTTTTACAGTGCAATAACGGTGCTACCGTATTTTTTACGGTAAAATTTTGGTAACCACAGCTGGCAGTTTTTTACCGTAAAATTTACGGATTTACGACCGTTTTTTTTTACAGTGTAATCTGGCCCTTTTTGTCATATCCACCTATAGAACTGTTCCTCACTAAATGTTTTTTCACACACAACTGTGTGTAAACTCTAGAGACTGCTGTGTAAGAAAATATCAGGAGATCAGCAGTTTCTGAAATACTCGACCAAGCACATCTGGTACCAACAACCATGCCATGATTAAAGTCACAGAGATCACACATTCTAGTGATTGATGTGGCCATTAACTGAAGCAAAGATCAGAATCAAAATAACACTTTTTCTCCATTTTGATGATTGATGTGAACATTAGGTAAAACTCTTACAGTAGATTAATTACATTTCATGACTTGAGCGTAGTTTGTGGATTATGACCATAGATAGTATCACTGTAATCCAGCACAGGTAAAGTAGACATTTGAAGAATGTGTTTTCTAATGGGTGAAGATAAACAAGTCTTCTTTCTGTACAGAACACTAATTTCATTTTGATTATGGGCTACATGGGTTTTAGAACCTAAATATTTGTATGAGATGACTGTCTCAGTTTTTGCTCTGTCAAAAGATATAAGGGTGAATTGTCTCATCTTGCCAATTAGGACAGCCCCTATAACCTACTGGTTAAAGCCATCAAACTCTATCAATAATGTTGTTACCTTGATAGATGAAATTAGGTATTAATTAATGAAAGAGTCTCAGTCACACATCTTGTCTGAAGGGACAAAAGATCTTACCTCACCAAGATTACTTTCTCCCTCAGTGATTCACGAAGTTAATTGAACTTTAGTGCAAAGTGGACACTTGACAGGCTGTGCTCTCCCTAAATGCCACCTAATTATGATGTGAGTTCTATTGACAGACCAAACAAAGGAAGCCAAAGCAGTGGTAAATGAACTGATCTGGGGGTGATTGTAAGATAATAGCAGTCAACCAGCGCTTGTTGTGCTAGAGGAAAAATCTATTTATATAATAGCAGAACCTGAACTGTATATATAATGTAATCCAAAAGTCTGGCCTGGATGGTCATGGTGGAAAATGCTGAGGATTTGCATTGTTTTCTAATTTAATGCAGTAAATTATTATTATAAATTACAATATAGATAATTTGAGTAAAAAGTCAACTTTACATACAGTATTGTCTGAATACATTCTTCAGTAGAAGGTATTATGCATAAGGGAATATCTGAGCTTTTACACAAAGCAGTTGCCATGGTAAATGTTACACATTTGTTTACATTTAAATGGGGACCTGGAAATTGTACACAATCTTGAAAATTAAAAAAATATATAATAAAAAAAACTTAACCTGTCTTGTTCTGTAACTGACATGTGATTAAGCATGAAAGTCAAAGCGTTTTATACGTTTTAGAACATATTATTAATTAACTACTAGGAATTAACTACAATGGAAGTAATAGTACAACAAGTGCTCAGCAGGTAAGGTAATAAGAACAGGAAGAACATAGAGGAAAAAAAATCTTTTTGTTTTTCCTTTTTGACCTATAGAAAGAGAAAAAGATTGAAGGTTAATTAAGTTTGAAAATGCTTTGCAAACGATTGATCAATGTTGAAACTGCCCTTGTTGAATTAAGCAAGAAAGCAAAAAAAAAAAAAAAAAATCTTCGTTCTTGCCAGGACAGAAGGTCATAGAATATTGAGAATAAAGAGCATCTGAGAGAGAAATGAGGCATTTACATTCATTTCACACTCTCGGATATGAGACTGCATGCAATAACAAAGAATAATTTAGTGGATTAAGCAAATATATTTCAGACCAAGTGAATGCATTGAGCACTGGAGCACAAATAGGAGACTAAATGAAAGCTGGTGTTATTTTCTGTTCAGTGCACTGCAATTGCTTATGATAATGATGATAACACTTGCTATGAAGCCCTTATTCATAGATTACAACAAACACACAAAAACAATTGCATTTATAGCTTTTTATACGTTGCAAATGATAGCTTGTAAATATTTTATAGCATTTAATAATGCCTCATAAACCTGTAATAATGTCCCTTAGTCACACCGATCAGCCATAGCATGAAAAACATTTAACATTATGTTTTGAGTTCCTCTGTCACCTGGGCAGCTAAGGCCCCTTGGAGCATGACTCCACAAGACTTCCGTGTGCATGCTGAGGTATGACACCAGGACATTTTGGGTGCTGTGAGATGCAGGGTGGGGCCTCTGTGAATCAGCTGGGTCGGTGGCCTTGGACTCTTTGCCTGCTGGGTGCCATGTGTGGTGAACTGTGATGTATTGGGTGTTTTTTTCAGCAATTTGTGCTGCATTGGATATTCACCTGCGGTGTTTCAGGGGTTTATGAATGACGTGTTCCGGGATATGTTAAACCGTTACGTTAGACATACTGGATGACATACTGGTGTACTCACGGTCATATTCAGAATCAGAGTCTCTCATGTGGCCGCCGTTCTTCGTCGTCTGTGCGAACACGGGCTCTATGCGAAGGCGGAGCCTTCGAAATGCGAATTCCACAAGAAGGAGATTGCGTTCCTCGGCTATCGCATAGGGCCATGGGGGGATCGAGATGGAGGTGACTAAGGTCGCGGCGGTGCAACAATGGCCGGAACCCAAGTCAGTCAAGGCGCTACAGAGTTTTCTTGGGTTCGCCAATTTCTATCGGCAGTTCATCCGGGGCTTCAGTACGATGGCAGCACCGCTCACCAATTTGCTAAAAGGGAAACCGAAACTGCTGCGTGCGTTACCATCGGAAGCGCGCACAGCATTTCAGCGTCTCAAGAAAGCTTTTACTACCGCACCCATTCTAAAAATACCCGACTCAGAGAAGCCCTTTGTAGTAAAGGTCGATGCGTCGGAAGTTGCCATCGGGGCAGTGCTGTCACAACACCAAGGCCACCCAGAAAAACTCTATCCCTGCGCTTTCTTTTCGCGTAAACTAACACCTGCCGAACGTAATTATGATATCGGTAACCGCGAACTGCTAGCAGTAAAAGCGGCGTTAGAGGAGTGGTGGCATTGGTTGGAGGGAGCTAAACACCAGTTCACGGTGCTAACTGACCATCGTAACCTGGAATACATCCAACAAGCTAAAAGGTTAAACCCTCGTCAAGCCCGCTGGGCGCTGTTCTTCACACGGTTCCATTTTAAAATGACCTATCGGCCCGGGTCAAAAAATAAGAAAGCGGATGCGTTATCACGCTGTTTTCCGACGCCGGATCAGAATTCTGATCCTGACCCCATCCTGCCCTCGTCTCTCGTGGTGGCTCCGATCGTGTGGGACCTCGATTCAGAGATCGCTCAAGCGGCCCGGTCCAACCCCGCGCCGGGGAGCTGTCCTCCGAATCGAACCTACGTACCGGAGGCACTTCGAGAACGAGTGACGATTGGAGCACATTCAAGCTTGTCATCGGGACACCCGGGGGTAACTCGCATGTTTAAGCTCCTGGAACCCAAGTTCTGGTGGCCAAATATGCGTGAAACCGTAAGAACAGTTGTTTTATCTTGTGCTATTTGTGCAACAACAAAAAGTCCTCGTTGTTTGCCCGTTGGTAACTAATGCCCCTGCCCACACCTAACAGACCGTGGTCACACATCTCTGTGGATTTTGTAACGGATCTGCCGGTGTCGAAAGGGTACAAGACGATCCTTGTGGTGGTAGATCGCTTTTCCAAGGGATGTCGCTTCGTTCCGTTTAGCTCTCTCCCATCAGCCCTCCAGGTTGCAGAAACCCTATTCGAAACAGTGTTTCGCTGCTATGGTATCCCGGAGGACATTGTTTCAGATCGTGGTCCCCAATTTATCGCTAGGGTCTGGAAGGCTTTCTTTCAGAAATTGGGGACCACTGTTAGTCTAACCTCAGGCTATCCCCCGAGTCTAATGGACAGGCAGAGCGGACTGTCCAGGAACTCGGAAAGTACCTCTGAGCATACTGTAGTAGTCGACAACATGAATGGGCAGACTGGTTAATCTGGGCGAAATATGCACAAAATTCACTACGTCGCTCCGCACACACTAAAATCTCCCAAGCAGTTCGTCGCTTAAAAAAATCACCGATAGACGACGAGGGGAAAGTCCTCCGCTCCAGGTAGGTGATCGGGTATGGCTCTCGACACGGGATCTTAACCTCAACCTCCCTTGCCGCAAACTCACCCCTCGATACATCGGTCCCTTCCCCATTCTTGCACAAGTAAACCCAGTTTCTTTTAAATTACAGCTCCCCCGTCACCTCCGTATTAACCCTGTCTTTCATGTTTCCCTTCTCAGGCCAGTGATCCGGGGGCCGCTGGATGGAGGCGTCGCAGAGGCGGTGCTCCTCGGGGCTGTGGAAGTAGAGGGTGCCCCCGCGTTCAGAGTTAAGGAACTTCTGGACTCCCGAAGGAGAGGGGGGTCCCTCCAATATCTGGTGGATTGGGTGGGGTACGGCCCGGAGGAACGGAGCTGGGTCCCGGCTCGAGACATCCTCAATCGCGAACTCATTTCCGATTTTCACCAAGCTCGGCCGGATCGCCCGGCACCGCGACCACCGGGTCGACCCGCCCGCCGGCAATCCAGTCAGTCCGGTGGGTCCCTACTCCCTCCGGTAACGCGGAGAGAGCGCCCACACCTCGGGAACCCGGTCCTGGGGGGTGGGGGGTGGGGGGGGGGTTACTGTCACATCCGGATTACTGAGCCGACGCTTTGTCCCCCCCCCCTAGTGTGTCTACGTGTGTACTTGTTTTCACTGTTTAACCTAATTAAGTTCACCTGTGTCTTCCCCGTGTGTCTTTCTATTTATCCCGGTCGAGCCCATACACACTTGTCTGTTCACCGTTGTGCACCTTCATGTCACATGTTTGTGTGTCTAGAAACACGTTCGTTTCGTCTCTCCCCCAGGACTGAGGAGTCTCTGCACGGTGCGGCTGGACATGGTCAAGGTCAAGGCTGAAGGAAGCTCAGTCTGTTTTCTGTTCTCGTTTGCTGCTTTATGTTTATTTTCGTTTTGGTTGTGACCTTTCGCTACCAGCCCACCTCCAGACCCAGCCTGGGGAGTTTATCTGTGTTTTTTTGTTTTTTGTTTTTTATCTTGTTTTTGGGACATTGCCTGACTAAAGAAATAAACGAAAGAAGTACCTGAGTTAACCCTGCGTCTGCGTCCACCTCTCGTTACACCAGACATGACAGCTATAGATTACTTTAGAACCTGCTATAATTAATTTTTCTTTGCCTTGCTATTACATTTTATATTCTCTTTTTATATACTATATTTACAGTCAGCAAGTAATGTGAAAAGCAAACTGTTTAGTTTAAGATGAGCACCCAAGTTTCGAATGAATTACAGAAGGTTTGATGCATCCCCCACATGATGTGTCTGAAGATGATGTGTCTGAAGTTCTGTGCTTATTATCAGCCAAGAGAGACCATATTTAAGCTTTTGGCCAGGTCACGTACTCCCAGTACATCAAAAGAACAAAAGTCATTAACATGTAAGACATAGAGAGACTCGGAGGCAGACAGTCAATAGGAAGTACATTAGCATTTTCTGGTTAGACAAAAGAGTTAAAGCAGACATGAGCTATTTATATGTATATTCGTCTGGACACAGTCTAAAAGAAGTGTTACCATACAGTATAATGAATTAGGAAGTTTAATGAGGGGGTTGTTTTATGAGTATAGAGGAAAGGTCACACAATAAATGAAAACACAATCCGAAAAGAAAAAAAAAAAAAGCTTTTTTTTGCTTACTCAGCTATCCTTCCCGCTACATGATCTATCGGTCACCTCTTTGTAAAGAGCAGTGGGAGATTGATAAGCAAGAAGTTAAAGACAAAAGAGTATGAAAATATAAATAACATTTATTTGTATCAGAAAGCATTATCTTTGAAAGTCTTTCTCAAAGCATTAAGGAAAAAAACAGATTTGTTGTTTTAGGTCAACTTGCTCATTGATGTAATTACAGTTGTTCCTGATGTAGAGTCTGGGGGTCAGACTGAGGCTTTTTAGACCCACTAATAAAATGTACTTAGAGGACTTAGTAAAGAAGTATGGAGGATTTACAAGCACCTTCATGTCAACCTTTATTAATTTAGATTAATAAAAATGTATTAAGTTAATAAATGAATAAATGTTATTAATTTTATTACATTTGTACATTTTATTACGTTTATTTAGAATTAATTCTGTGTTAAGTTGTGGAACCTCTGTCCAGGTTCTCAGCTGTCCTCTCGCCTCCTAAAAACAGGTCAGTATAGTCTTTGAGTGTATACATAGGTAATATGTCCCTAAATTAATTTAGATTAAAAAAAACTGATGTGTGTCTGCATGAGTAGAGTAAAACATCTTCATTTAATAATATGCTTTACAAAAGAATCTTTAAACCCCCACACATGTATAGTACTGTGCAGAGGTCTTAGACACATGCAAATAAATGCTGTTGAGCAAGATTGTCTTAACAAAAAAGTTTATACTAAGTTTAACTTTTTTTTTTTTTTTAATGCTCGCTTTTTTGGTGTAATACTAATGTTTGAAAATCAGAAATGTTTTTATACTAACATAATAACAAAGTCCTAAAATAAAAGTAGGAAAGTTTGCACAGGGTGGGTAAGACTTTTGTACAGCATTGTATAATTGGAAAACTGTCCAAAATCCAGCAATTTATCCACTTCAGTAGCTCAGAAGCTTAACCTTCTCAAACTTAAAGTTGTGTGACTCACTCTTTATGTTTCTTTAGCACCTGATTACTACTGAACAGGATCGGCATCATCAATCAACAGGAATATGTTTGGCAATGAGTAGTCCTCAACAGTCTTAATATGAGGATCTTACAGGGATATACACACAGCGTAGCTGGGAGAAAATGTGATGTCCTCATATGAGATCAGTTCGGTTTTATGGAAGCAATTTTCCTCACATAGATATAGGATATGTGATCCATGATGTAAAGACATCTAAAGTATACACACACAGTTGTACTGGCAAAAATGAATTTAACCTATAAATTGTGACTAAGAATTAAAATTCCTTTATCATAAAGAAATGGAAGGATTAGCGTTGTAGATCAACGATAGGTGTTTCAAAACTTTGGACTGTATACCTTTAACGATTTATACACCTCAAGTACATTAAAAACTGGTATGCTGGTTCCCTGTTTGCAATTTGATTCTTTCTAAGACTTTATCTTTCTTGCATGAGTTCTGAATACAAGTAGCCCTGTAATATCATTAGAGAAAACACAATCTTCCTGCCACACCACGGAGGCCATTTTCATCATTTGTTTTCCTTACTTGTTCTTTTCCAGGAGTACTACTTCTTCCTAGTTCTGCTTCAGTGCTTTGATGATTGATAAACTACATATCTGTTTATTCGAAACCACACATTCACAAACACAGGGGCCTGCAGAGGGTAGACCTTGTGTCTTGGTGAGGTCTAACTGAAACATATCATGGTTGGTCTCTGTTGAAAAGGGTCAAATGGAGGAAGACTGAAAGAGGATGAACTTTCCTGATATTTGGGTGTGTGCCGAGTTTAATGTCACTCTTCCCCAGAGAACAAAGGAATACATTAAAGAACTAGCTCTCCCATGAAACAAAGCAAAAGAAATGAACACACACACACCTATATACTTACAGTCACGATTCAGTAACTGTATCTTATTCTCCAGCAGTTTTTATGCCTGAGGCTATTTCAAGGTTTCCACATTAGTGCATACTCGAAAAACTCCTCAAATCCTTTACCATACTGCTTTGTAAGCCTAGCAAGCCTAATGTTTTGTGCATCAAATATTGGTAAGTTGATCATTAAATTTTTGGATGATTGGAGTTGCAGTGGATGCCCTGTGTGGTGTCTGTGATTCCTTTCTCCCTTTTATTTTTTGGTTATCCAAAAAACAATTATCAGAGCTCAAATTGTACTAACACTAGGGATTCGAGATTTACATAAAGTAGACATGACACTACATCTTTCTACAACACTTTACAATAAATTGTAATTATGTTAAGAAATTGTTAACATAATTCCCAAAGTGTCTTTAGAGTTATATTCAGACATGTGGGTTTAATCCCACTGACATGCCACTAGTTTATTACAATAAACAATGCCAAAAACTAACATGGAACTTATTATACGAGGGAGAGTCAAAAATGATCCGCACTCCGGTTATATTAAAACTGTTGGCTGTCTTATCAGCTCTTTCTGATCAAGTCTACTGTCTCCCCAGTCACTGCTGGGCAGGTGTGAATGTATTTAATTTGTAACTGCGGTGCAAGCAAAAATGTAAGCTCCCTTGTGATTCGCATGAAAGAAGAGCAGCATGCAGTCATTCGGGTTTCTTTTTTTTGGGACAGTATGGAGAAAGTGTTTTGTCACAAAGAAGGGAGTAGGAATGCACAGAGAAGTACAGTCAAGGAAGTCAAGAAAGGTTGCACATGTGTTAACTATCAAGAAGGAGTTGGACGCCTGTCCACGTTCATGGCTAAAGACAAATGTCCAAACACTTTTTACACTGTCAACATTCTGGCATAGCTTTGTCCTCCATTGGACAATCACCTGGTCCCCTGAAAGCAGCCCTAAGCCTAAAACAGTTTTAAATGAGGGAATATAAAAGTTTATTGGAATTTCTGACGATTCTTCCATCAGACACTGATGTTGGACGAGAAGGCCTGGCTCGCAGTCTCTGCTCTACTTCACTCCAAAGGTGTTCTATCGGGTTGAGGTCAGGACTCTGTGCAGGCCTGTAATGTTCTTCCACACCAAACTCACTCATTCATGTCTTTATAAACCAAACTATTAGCGTGAAGTCATATTGGACCAGGAAGAAGCCTGAGGAGAAGTTGGGAATATGAAATTCTTCAAAATGAACAAAACAACCCCACTCCAGTTCCAACATGATTGCACACCAGTGCACAAAGGAAGGTCCATAAAGCTTCTGGAAGGATTCAAAATGTAAAAATTCCCATAAACACACTCGTAAACATTGTAGAAAGCCTTCCTAGGAGAGTTGAAGCTGTTATAGCTGCAAAGGGTGGGCCAACATCATATTAAACCCTATGGATTACGAATTCAATGTTACTCAAGTTCATATGCATGTGAAGGCAGGCTTTTGGCAATATAGTGTATATTATATGGATATAAGTTTGTGGATATCTAGCCATAACATTCTACCATATATTCTTTCTGATCATCACTTTGCAGATCTCCGTTGCTTTTATAATAATCCTCACACTTCAGGGAAGGCTTTACTAGATTTTCAAGAATGGCTGTAGTGATTAGCCCCCTCCGCCACTAATGCATTATAGAGGGCAGACACTGATATCAGTGTTCCTGTTTATCTCAAAGGTGTTCAGCGAGGTTGAGGTCAGATCTCTGTGCAGGCTGCTTGAGTTCTTCGACATCAGCTTTGGAAAACTATCTCTTTATGGAATACGCTTTGCACACAAGGGTAGTGCCATGCTGGAATAGGTTTGTTTCCTTTAGTTTTAGGGAAGGAAAAATTTTATGCTACAGCATGCAAGCATATTGCTGTATAAACTATAAATCTATACAGTTGTGTGTCTCCAATAGTTTACGACAAAACCACAAATGGGTGTGATGGTTATATATCCACAAACTTTTGACCATATTCAATTCAATTCAATTTTTATTTGTATAGCACTTTAGGGTTAACCCTAGGGTTAGGGTTAGGATTAACCCTAACCCTAACCCTAGCTTTACACAATCAAAATAATTATTTAAGTTTGTATGGAATGTGAATGTGTATGAATCAAAATGGTCAGATAGTCCCTGATGAGCAAGCCGAGGGCGACAGTGGCAAGGAACAACTCCCTGAGATAGCAGTAGGAAGAAACCTTGAGAGGAACCGAACTCAACAGGGAACCCATCCTCATGTGGGTGATAACGGATAGCAGGAATTGATCCGCATTCATACTGTTTGTTAGGTGGCAGGCAGTTCAATATAACAGTTGATGTTAATTGATGTTAAAATTCCAGTCCTGAACTATCGAGCGACTGCAGCCAAGTCAAGAGATACTTGACATACTGTGTTTACCGTGAAAACAAGGCTTTCCAATGTTTCCAATGTTAGTCGAATGGTTAATACTGGTATGTTTGTGATTAACTCAATTTTCATTATCCTGTATAGGGTCATGGGAAGCCTGCAGTCTATCCCAGGACACTCTGGGCACAAAGCGGTGTTTAACCTGAATAGGCTGCCAACCCATAACTGGAAACGCAAGACACAACACTCACACACTTGGAAACACCAATTAGCCTAATCTGTATGTTTGTGGAATGTGGAAGGAAACAGGAGCACCCGGAAGAAACCCACAGGACCCAAAGATTAAGCGCTAGTACTTAGCTTGGCTAAACCTGTTTTTCAATTTGTTTTTTACTGCTGTTAGAAAACTAATGTTCAAACATTCCCATGCAATGCATGCAGTATGTAGCAAACCAACCACTACCACACAGTAAAATCCCTAGTCTTACACTGACAATTTCAGAGTTAATTTGAGTCCAACCGGACCTATATAAACACTCTGGGTGTTAATTCAACACTGGGGATTTCGCTGTGCACCTGGCTAGAGTAACGGCTCACACTAGCTTACTCCAAATCCCATGACTTCACTTTTTCAAATTGCTACTCATACTATATTGTAGGGTAGCAGAACACACTTGAAGGAAAGTGCTAACAGACCTCTTCAATATATTACTCATGTCACTCTAACTGACAGCTTACACTAACCCAGAGAGCACAGTCAGTTTTGCTCTCTTGGACACCCTGTCATGGCCTTATGATCTCAGGAAGGCTGAAAGCTTTTGCCTTCAGCCCCCCAGGAGACTGGCTCTCCATTCCTAAACAGACACTTCCATCTCAAAGTCGAAGTGACTTTTATTGTCATTTCAACCATATGCAGTCTGTACAGTTCACAGTGAAACGAAGCAACTCTAAATAACTCTATAATCTTCAACTGCCAGTCAGATTGGCAGTGAGGGAAACTGTTACACAGTCTGGTTGTGTGGGACTGAATGCATTGGTACATTTTTCTAGAAGCACGAGTGCGTGTCAGGAGTGTATGTGGTCATCCGCAATTCTGGTGTCTGATGTAAATGACTATTGTGGAAAGGGAAGAGATACCCCATGATGATCTCAGCTGTCTTCACAACTTAGAATCTGCAATCTGAGTGTGAATGAGTAGAAGAAGATTAGCTTCAGAAGCCTCAGAAGGCAGAGATGATCCTGGGCTTTCCTGACTAAGAGTTAGTGTTTGGGATCCAGCTGAAGTTTTCCTCCAGGGGAAAACAAAAAAAACTAATTTTGTGATCCATTGAGACTTCATTGATGTTCAGTGGGGAATGGTCCTTCTGTGCTCTCCTAAAGTCAACAACCATCTCTTTAGTTTTGTCTACATTCAGAGAGAGGTTGTTGGTTCTGTACCAGTCCTCCTTTCTATGTTGACTCATCATTCTTACTGATGAGACCCACCACAGTACTTCTTGTTTAAACTAATAAACAAAATATTATTACATACAACTTATATTTATATATAACAATTTATAGCAAAATATAGAAATTATTAAAAAAGTTAAAAATAACTGAATTAGTTAAATTGTTTGAGCATCTCATTTCTCATTGTGACTTAGATGTCACATGGAATTTTCCCTGATATTGGTCTTAATATTGCTATATCTTTAATATATCTTCTTAATTTGTTTTATATTAATTTGTTCATAACTCTCCAAAATATGCTTTGAAAATAGAAAAACTTTTAGCTAATTAATAAGAACTATTGTCCAGGACAATAGTTCAAATATCTGAAAGTTTAAGATTGTTTTACATTATATCATTTTAATATTGCAGTGTCCTTTATTAGGATAGTCATAATCACAACTGAACTAGAAAAAATTGTTATTAGCTCAGCCTGATATGAGTGTTTTGCATGGATACACACTAGTTAACTGTCACTCACAGTGATAGCAGGGCCAGGAGTCCCTGAACTATAAAAGTATTCATTTCATATTTTTGTTTTAGAAATGCCTATCAAAAGAAGCTTGCCAAATAAATGCCTAAAAAATGGTCTTTAATGGGTCTTCTTATGGCCAAAACAAATGATAATTGTTTTTATAAAGCATCCATCTACACACCGTTTTCTTTAACAACTGAAAATGAGACAATCAGTAATCAGTAATAAATGCATTATTAGTCCTGATAATTTTGAATCAATAAATTGTTAAGACCTTGTTATGCACATTATCTGGCATGAATAATCTTAATTCACTTTTAAATAGTCTGTGATACATATTTGTCATGCACACTCGTAACACGAGCGGCACTAGGACCCGGAAGTAGTACGGTCGGGTTTCCAGGAAGCATAAAAGGAGACAAAATGGCGCTTCACATTGCTCAGTCATTGAGTTCGCCCATGCCTTTGCTGATGCTACGCCGACTATTCTGTGAGTACTCACCGATTCGGGTTGCTTCTTTGATTGAGTGTGTTGCTAGAACGTGGGCTTATTTGTGTAGATCCTTGCTCTTTGCGTAAGAGAGTTCTTAGACTAATCGCGTGGTTATCCTGCCTATTCGTGCTGCTTCCGCGTTTGGGTTTACCATCCACGCTGCATGGGCTAACTGCTAAGGCTTTTCAGTTTATCCTTCGGTTGCTCGTGACAATATTATTCTATCGTGGCAATAGATTCTAGGTAATGTGAAAACTGCTTACTATGCTATGATTATGTAATCAGGTTGCTGTTTAATAATGTAATCAGATTAAGGATTGTTAATGAGCAAAATAAAATAAATAAATAATAATAATAATTATTATTATTATTCTTGTCTACTGTAACATGCAGTCCAGGCTTTTGCCATCTAGACTACCAGAGAGCAATCTCACCAAATTCTGAATCCCTTCATCAGTTGTCTTATTAATTTCCTGCTTGCCATTCAATCTTGTGATGCATAAATGAGTTGTTTTCAATGGATTCATTGTGCATGACTTTGTTGTGCTTTGAATTGACTCAATATTGCCTTTGCCTTTATATCAAATTGGATTTGTTTATGTCGCTAGTGATTTTTATGGTAATAACTCTGCTTATTCTTATATTGTACATACAGTATATGAGTATTCTACTTCATATACATTTTTGTGATTCCCAATGTAAATATAGGCCTTTAAACAGGATGCAGTTGCATATATATATATATATATATATATATATATATATATATAATGTAAAATAAACACTATTTTAGATGATAGTAAAATAAGGTTTTATCTTTTTTTGTTTTAATAAAAAAGAGAGAGGATAAAGGACAAAGTGGAGTACACAAATCCACATTCAGCCTTAATCGTTCAGGTAAATTTACTTTCACAACCAAAATGCAGCCTCCTTACAATCCTCAGAGCCAACTGCATTAGGAATTCTTCACTGCTGCGTCTAAGTCATCTATCTTTAGAGCAGCGCTCTTTCTCTCTGTATATATCTCTCTGTCTTGCTAATGTGGTTCAAATGAACTTGGAAGCAGTCCATGGGGTGAAGAGGACCTTCCAGACTTGATGTGTTTCAGCTCACCTGTCGAATGCAGTAGAAGAAATGTTCAGTCTCAGGCTGAGGTTACAGTATAAACAATAAAATTCATGAACAAAATGGAGCAGCTGTTTTAGGAAAAGTTGTTAATTACAGGATGAAGAGAAAAACCCAATGCAAAGCAGAAGTTATTCTATATTATTTTCACTTTAAGACATCAAGTGCTGTTTTCCTCATATTCCACAGCAAAGTGATTACACATATTTATTAAAGAATAGCATATTATATGTTTTACAATCACCAATCACTTTAATTATAATTCCCAGCCATCAAGTTATTACAAAAAAAAACTATTTTTTAGTGGCACAAACCCACAAAAACATAGCTAGTCATGTTACCAAGAATCTACAAACTACAACTTCCTCTGTCCTGACCACTTCCTTGTGACACACTGCTACAAAATATATTATATACACACGTGGACAAAAGTGTTGGTACCCTTTGGTCAATGAAAGAAAAACTCACAATGGTCACATAAATAACTTTAATCTGACAAAAGTAATAATTTAAAAAAATTCTATGAATGTTAACCAATGAAAGTCAGACATTGCTTTTCAACCATGCTTCAACAGAATTATTTAAAAAAATAAACTCAACAGGCCAACACGCCAACAGGCCTGGACAAAAATGATGGTACTCCTAGAAAATACTGAAAATAATGTGACCAAAGGGACAAGGTGTGTCCACTAATTAGTATCACAGGTGTCTACAATCTTGTAATCAGTCAGTGGGCCTATATATAGGGCTCCAGGTAGTCACAGTGTTGTTTGGTGACATGGTATGTACCACACTCAACATGGACCAGAGGAAGCGAAGGAAAGAGTTGTCTCAGGAGATTCGAAAGAAAATTATAGACAAGCATGTTAAAGGTAAAGGCTATAAGACCATTTCCAAGCAGCTAGATGTTCCTGTGACTACAGTTGCACATATTATTCAGAAATTTAAGATCCATGGGACTGTAGCCAACCTCCCTGAACGTGGCCGCAGGAGGAAAATTGATGACAAATCAAAGAGGCGGATAATCCGAATGGTAACAAAAAAGCCCAGAAAGACTTCTAAAGAGATCCAAGGTGACTCATGCTCAAGGAACATCAGTGTCAGATCGCACCATCCGTCATTGTTTGAGCCAAAGTGGACTACATGGGAGACGACCAAGGAGGTCACCATTGTTGAAAACAAATCATAAAAAAGCCGGACTGGAATATGCCAAACTACATGTTGACAAGCCACAAAGCTTCTGGGAGAATGTCCTATGGACAGATGAGACAAAAATGGAACTTTTTGCCAAGGCACATCAGCTCTATGTTCACAGATGGAAAAATGAAGCATATCAAGAAAAGAACACTGTCCCTACTGTGAAACATGGAGGAGGCTCTGTTATGTTCTGGGGCTGCTTTGCTGCATCTGGCACAGGGTGTCTTGAATCTGTGCAGGGTACAATGAAATCTCAAGACTATCAAGGGATTCTAGAGAGAAATGTGCTGGCCAGTGTCAGAAAGCTGGGTCTCGGTCGCAGGTCATGGGTCTTGCAACAGGACAATGGCCCAAAACACAGCTAAAAGCACCCAAGAATGGCTAAGAGGAAAACATTGGACTATTCTAAAGTGGCCTTCTATGAGTCCTGACCTCAATCCTATTGAGCATCTTTGGAAGGAGCTGAAACATGCTGTCTGGAAAAGGCACCCTTCAAACCGGAAACAACTGGAGCAGCTTGCTCATGAGGAGTGGGCCAAAATACCTGCAGAGAGGTGCAGAAGTCTCATTGACAGTTACAGGAATCGTTTGATTGCAGTGATTGCCTCAAAAGGTTGTGCAACAAACTATTAAGTTAGGGGTACCATCATTTTTGTCCAGGCCTGTTCCATGAACTTCAATGAGTTCATTTTTTTTTTATAATTCCGTTGAAGCATGGTTGAAAAGCAATGTCTGACTTTCATTGATTAACATTCATAGAATTCTTATTTATTATTACTTTTGTCAGATTAAAGTTATTTCTGTGACCATTGTGAGTTTTTCGTTCATTGACCGAAGGGTACCAACAATTTTGTCCACGTGTGTATTATTAAATATCATATCATTGTCTTTGTTAAATAATACATTTTAAAATAATAGACAGTATTAAATTATGTTGCACTTGACTAAAGAAAGTGAATACATCAATAAATTGTGGTTAAGAAATGTAAAGAAAGAGGATACATTTAGTTATATATTAATATCATTAAATGCAATTTATATAGCAAACACACTATATTGGTTTTCATAATGCATGTGATATGGTAGCACGGTGGCTTAGTGGTTAGCACTGTCGCCTTGCACTTCCAGGTCCAATGTTCAATTCCCACATCGGGTCTGTGTGCACGGAGTTTGCATGTTCTCCTTGTGCTTGATGGGTGTTCTTCGGTTTCCTCCCACAGTCCAAAAACGTGCTAATTGGCGTTTCCAAATTGCCCATGGTGTGTAAATATGCATGTACAAATGTATTACAATGGTCACCATTGGCATCCACGGTCCCTAGTTGAACTCAAAGCTTCCTAGATGGAATGTTTGTGATGATTAAAATGCAGGTTAAACTAAAATATTTTTTATTTGTGCCATTCAAAAAAAAAAAAGTGGAAATGTGTAGGATATATTTCAAATTTATATGTGTATATTTCATATATTTTAAAAAGCTCCATTACTGACATGGTTCACTGACTCATGAGTTACATGAAATTAAAGATGAAATGAAGTGTTAAAAGCAATTTATCACTGTTATATTATTAAACTTAATGAAAGTGAAAAAATCTCAATTTTTTCTAATGAATGTCTCACGAAGCCTAATTACATCAGAACTGGACATCTGATCATTTCCTTTTTTTCTGTCTCTCTCTGATAACAAGAGCTCACCAGAACATTTCCATACTTTCAAAAACAGTGTACTGTCCATTCCTTGTCAGTTTTAAGGAGCTACTGTTGTTATTTATTATACATTTTACAAAGTAACCTGCTATAATTTCAGTCATTTGTCTGAGACTAATAAATAATGTATTTTTTAGAAAGCTGGAGTAGTAAAAGAGTCATTTGGTACAAGATACAAGATGTTTCTGCATATGATTTGAGAATAGCAAATCTCCCATGATTATACAAACAAAAAACGTTTCAATTTCCTCATTTTATCCCAGAATGCTGTCATGTCTTCTGAATAAGCGGATGCAGATGCAGGGAGTTCGTTTCAAAAGATGTTTTATTTAAGGCTCTCGTAACATAAATCAAAGAACGTAAACAAAAAACAAAGGAGCTCCTGGCTGGAGCCGCGAGCGAGCACGTAGAGTCACAAAGTCCTGAAGCAACTAAATGGCGCCGAGACGGCGTACTAAATCAGCATACACCGTTGTACGAGAGAGCCGTGAACTTCACCTTGACTTTGCTCAGCTCCGGAATGACACGTTCCCTGGGTGCGCCTCGCTCAACAGCCACAGCTCAGTCCTGAGTGGAAGAGGTACGAGAGTTGCATGCACACTAACAAACGTGCAGACGGTGAACAGACAGGCTATTATGGGAGCGGCTGGTATAAATAGCAAGACACACAAGGAGGACACAGGTGAACTTCATGAAGTGCTAATTGTGCAATACATACATATGTAGACACACCAGGGGGAGACAAAGAGGTGGCTCAGTAATCCGGCGAGCCAGATCTTAACCCCCGGGACTGCGGTGATACAGATGTGACAGTTCCCCCCCCAAGCCTCCCCCCCCCCAAGGACCGGCTTCCCGAGGGAGGTGAGAGCGCACTCTCTGCGTTACCGGAGGGAGCTGGGACTCACTGAACTGATGGGATTGGCGGCGGGCGGATCGACCCGGGAGTCGCGGTGCTGGGCGATCCGGCCGAGCTTGATGGAATTCGTAAATGAGTTGTCTGCTTAAGATGTCTCTTGCCGGAACCCAGCTCCGCTCCTCCGGGCCGTACCCTTCCCAGTCCACTAAATATTGGAGGGAACCCCCTCTCCTCCGGGAGTCTAGGAGTGTTCTTACTCTAAACGCAGGAGCGCCCTCAATCTCCACAGCCCCAGGGAGCGAAGGCTCAGCTCACAGGCCTAAGAAGAGAAACATGAAAGACTGGGTTAATGCGAAGATGACGAGGGAGTTGTAATTTAAATCACACGGGATTAATCTGAGCAATGATGGGAAAGGGGCCGATGTATCGGGGGGTAAGCTTACGGCAGGGGAGAGTGAGGTGAAGGTCCCGTGTCGAGAGCCATACTCGATCGCCTACCTGGAGCGGAGGACTTTCCCTTCGTCGTCTATCGGCATATTTTTTGAATCGACGAACTGCTTGGGAGATCTTGGCATGCGCATCTTCCCATACTGTCTCCACTCTTTTAAACCACTGATCCACCATGGGTACATCGGTGGAAGTGGCATCCCACGGACAGAGCGGAGGCTGGTGTCCTAGCACACATTGAAATGGCGTTAGGCCGGTGGCGGAGTGACGTAGCGAGTTTTGCGCGTATTCCGCCCAGAGTAAGCAGTCAGCCCATTCGTGTTGTCGACTACTACAGTATGCTCGGAGGTATCTCCCGAGTTCTTGTACAGTCCGCTCTGCCTGTCCGTTAGATTCAGGGTGATAGCCCGACGTTAGGCTAACGGTGGTCCCCAATTTCTGGAAAAAAGCTTTCCAGACCTTGGCGATAAATTGGGGACCACGATCAGAAACAATATCCTCCGGAATGCCATAGTAGCGAAACACATTTTTGAATAAACTCTCTGCTACCTGGAGGGCTGACGGTAGAGAGCTAATCGGAATGAAACGACATCCCTTCGAGAATCTGTCGACTACCACCAAAATCGCTGTGTATCCTAGAGATACCAGCAGATCCGTTACAAAGTCTATGGCTATGTGAGACCACGGTCTATTCGTTATCGGCAGGGGAATTAATTTCTCAGCGGGTTGAGTACGCGGATCTTTGGTTTTCGCACACACTGCACAAGACAAAACCACCGTTCTTACCGTCTCTCGCATTTTAGGCCACCAGAACCGTCGTTCCAGTAGCTGGCAAGTGCGCGTGACGCCGGGATGACCTGCGGACAAATTGGAATGGGCATTTATTATTACTTTTTCACGGAGTGCCTCTGGTATGTACACTCGATGTGGCGGACAATTGCTAGGCGCAGGATCGGACCGAGCTACTCAGGCGATCTCCGCCTCGAGATCCCAAGTTATAGGCGCTACTATGAGCGTGTCGGGAATGATGGTTTCAGGGTTAGTTATTGGTTGTGGTGTGGGATAATAGCGAGATAGCGCATCTGCTTTCTTATTTTTTGATCCGGGGCGATACGTGATCTTCAAATCAAAACGCCTAAAGAACAGCGCCCAGCGGGCTTGGCGAGGGTTGAGTCTCTTAGCATGCTGGATATACTCGAGATTTTGGTGGTCAGTAAGTACCGTAAACGGGTGGCTAGCTCCCTCCAGCCACTGCCGCCACTCCTCTAACGGCGCTTTTACTGCTAGCAGTTCCCGGTTACCAATATCGTAGTTGCGCTCGGCAGGGCTTAGTTTCCTAGAAAAGAAAGCACAAGGGTGGAGTTTTCCTGGGTGGCCGTGACGCTGTGACAGCACCGCTCCTATCCCGACCTCTGATGCGTCGACTTCTACAATAAGTGGCTTTTCTGGGTCCGGAAGCTTTAACAGGGGGACGGTGGTGAATGCCCTCTTCAGATGCAGAAAAGCCGTGCGCGCCTCCGAAGAAAATTCTTTCAAGAGTTTCGGTTTCCCTTTTAATAATGAGGTGAGCGGTGCAGCCACTAGACTGAAGTTTCTAATAAAGCGCTTATAGAAATTCGCAAACCCAAGAAAACTCTGTAGCGCCTTGACTGACTTGGTTTCCGGCCATTGTTGCACCGCCGAGACCTTGGTCGCCTCCATCCCGACCCCCTGTGGCCCTATGCGATACCCGAGAAACGCGATCTCTGACTGCATTTCTCCGCCTTTGCATAGAGCCCGTGTTTGCGCAGGCGATGAAGGACGGCGGACACATGACGAACGTGTTCAGCATGTGACCGTGAGTATACCAAGATATCATCCAAGTAAATTATAACATAACGGTTAAACATATCCTAAAACACGTCATTCATGAACCCCTGAAACACCGCAGGTGCGTTTACCAACCCATAAGCCATTACATTGGTAATGTCCAGACGTTGTACTAAACGCAGTCTTCCATTCATCACCACTACGCACACGAACGAGATTGTAAGCGCTGCGGAGGTCGAGTTTTGTGAAGATGGAAGTGCCTTGGAGCTGGTCGATGGCCGTCGGTACCAGGGGCAGCGGGTGCTTATATTTTACGGTTACCGCATTGAGCCCACGGTAATCTATACATGGACGTAAACCCCTGCCTTTTTTTTTCTATACAAAAAACCCCTGCTGACGCTGGCGAAGTGGACCTACTGATGAGCCCCTGCTGAAGAGCCTCGCTTACATATTCCTCCATGGCCCGTGTCTCTTCCACGGACAATGGATAAATGCGCGCACAAGGTGGTGTTTTCCCCGGCAAAAGCTCTATCAGCAGTCCCACGGACGGTGAGGGGGAAGTCGTGCAGCTGCCCTGACACTAAACACATCTTTAAACCGCGAATACTCGGATGGTATTGTGTCGGACACTTGGGCGCTTGGACTCTCAATGTTCGTGGTTCGGACCGTCAAAACCGGTGGTGTACATAATCTAGCGCATCTAGGGGACCAAGACAAAATGCGAGAACGTGCCCAATCAAAATTGGGATTGTGGACGTTGAGCCAGGGGAGACCCAACACGACGGACTGATCTAACTGAGGAAGCACAAAAAATTTTAATTCCTCAGTATGACCGGGAAAAGTTAACCGTAGGGGCGCTGACATACTTTCAATAGGTGACTGAACGAGTTTCCGACCATAAAGAGCTTTTATTGTTATCGGGTATGGAAGCTTCGACACAGGAGTCGCAGCGCGGAAATGACAGTAGAAGAGATGAAGTTGCCAGCTGCCCCGGAATCTATGAGGGGAAAAACAGACAAGATATGGTTATCAAACGAAAGTTGTGCTCGTATACAAAAAGGGTGGTGGGTGCGAAGGGGTGTGTGTGGAGCTTGTGTTACATGAAGCAATGGACATCCGCTGACACGGTGTCCCCCCCCCCCCCCCCCACAGTACAGACACAGTTCTGCAGCCAGTCTCCGTCTCCTCTCTTTTTGCGATAGATGGGAGGTGTCCACATCCATAGCCTCCGGGGGGGCTCCTTCGCACGGTTCTGTGTGAAGTGAACTACGGGGGCTGATTGCAGCCCGTCTCTTTTGCTGCCTAGACGGGGGGTTTCATCGCTGACCCCGAAGGTGCTGATCCAGTTTTATTGCCAGGTCTATCACTTCCGTTAATGACATCCCTTTATCTCGACAGGCTAATTCCAGCTGGCCTCGCACCAACCACTTTCCGCAGCAAGAACTTGGAACTTTACTGCATAATCTGCGACAGTCCCATTTCCCTGGCACAGCCGCAGCAATTGCTGCTCTCCGGACTTGCCCTGGTCAGGGTGATCGAAGACCGCGCGAAGGGCCTCAATGAACCCGGGCATAGCTTGTCGTGACTCCTCCCCCGGCGCTCCAGACGGCGGTGGCCCAGTCCATGGCTGACCCTGTGAGCTGTTGCGTGACGAAGCTGACTCGTTGGTGTTCGGACAGGTCAGGGAACTCCGCCAGGTACAGTTCACAGGCCAGCAGAAACCGCTTACACCCCTCAGGATTTCCCGCATACCTTTCTAGGGGGTGCGGGACGTGGTGCCGGCAGCTTCGGGGCGTCGGGGAGGAGAAGATGCGGGAGCTTGAGCCGACACGAGCCGACTCACGCTGAACGCGAGGTCATGCACGGCCCGTGCGAAGCTGTCAATTTCGCGTTGCTGGCTGCGGATATACTGCTGCAGCGGCGTGTCCTCGTCTGGGAGGGGTGTTCCTGCTGCATTCCGGAGGGTCTGTTCATCTGTCCTGTCTTCCGAATAAGCGGATGCAGATGCAGGGAGTTTGTTTCAAAAGAAGTTTTATTTAAGGCTCTCGTAACATAAATCAAAGAACGTAAACAAAAAACAAAGGAGCTCCTGACAAATGCAAAGTCAGTAATTTGTATATTCAATAAATTCTGAGACATTTGCTGAGGTTACCTAATCCTAAAGCCAGATTGAAGAACAAATATTATTTATTGCTATTTCGTGGAGAAATGAATGCTGACGTTCATGTGGTTTGTGGTTCTTTGTGTTCTCTTTTCTTTGTCTAGACAACATTGTGAGGAACCTTTTTTTTTAGAGAGAGAGAGATTTTGTACTGTGAGGAGCTTCCTGGCCAAGATTCAGCAGAAACAGCAAAAATATGTCTAGACAAAGATACATCATCTGTGTGATTCTATAAAAGTGAAGAAAACTATCAGGCTTACTGTAATCCGTTGCCTATGGAGAGTTTTGTTTGAGAGTAAAGTCATGGGAGGAGTGAGATGAATTAGCTTGGATTGATCTTTTTAAAGGCATTCTATAAGGACCGTATGTACTGTACAGTATATAAGACGTAAAATAAGAGAAAAGTTCATTAGTGTTAAAGTGAAGTTTTTGAAAGTCAAATTGTTATGGAGCAAATTCATGAAAAATTTTTAAACTTCAAGTTCTCTGCAAGGGCACAAGTAACCCATCAACCTGTACTTAGAGATTGACAGACTTTGATGTTGAGAGTAATTTATTTTTCTTTGCCCCTAGTGTATTTTTGAGGTAAATGTGCTAGCTTGGAGCAACACTTACCAGCATATTAATGACCCTATTTCAGTATCTTATTACCCAGCTTCCTTAACACAAAAACTGATTTGTTGGCACACTTGATGGCTAAATACTACAGTATGTGAGCACAAATTAGCTATTTGTCAAGTAGAAATAAACACCTTTGTGTATTAGGCTGTAAGAGGTATAATGCTTTTTGATAGTCCATTCTGATGGAAATCAATCAAAAGAAACAACGGTATTGCACAAGTAAAATAATTCACTCAAGAGTTATTATTATAAAACAAGCACAAATCATCACCCCACCACCACCACCATGTTTGAGCATGAGTGTTCCTGCTGAAATGCTGCTTGGTTTTTGCCAAACATGATGCGGGGCATTAAGGCCGAACAACTCCACTTTCGTCTCATTTGTCCAGGACATAGTCTCAGAAGTCTTGTTTGTTCAGATTCAGTTTTGCGAACCTCACTCGTGCTCCCACATTCTTTTTAGACAGAAAAGGTTTCTCCTGGCAACCCTTTTATTTATCATGCTTACCGAGGCCTGTACAGTCTGATATCTAGCTCTTGTTTTTGTCTTTCTCTGGGCATTGCACAATCTGACCTTAGGTTAAATGTACTGGTACAACTCCTGGCATGATTGGCAACTGTCCTGAATGCTATTTATTTGTGAATAATGTTTCTCACAGTTGAACTCTTAAAATTGTTTAGAAATGCTTGTATGACCCTTTCCAGGTTGATATGCAGCATTAGTTGCTTCTCTAACACCACTGCATACTGTATGTCTTTCCTTCTTGACATTGTGTTAACGCCCACCTGAATGCTCCAGAGTAGCAAACTGCCAAAACTTCTGCTTTTATAGAGCTAAAAACACATCTGCAAACCTGCTGATAATCAGTTAATCAAGGGCTGATGAATAGCAGCACCTGGCTGCAACCTAAAGCCATGAATCCTCTTAAATCATGTGGAAGCAGTAGGAATTACTTACTAAATAGTAAAGTTATCATGCCATCTCCTCAATTATACATAATTGATGGCATGATGATTATATGTTGTTGTTTGTCTCAGGTTGTATTTGCCTAATATGGAGACCCGCTACAATCTTTTTTATTATGTTTTTCCACAAAAAACAGAATTAAAAGAGGGGGTACTAACTTTTGAAGTTAGGTTGGTATATCGCAGATCCATCTCACTATAATGAAAGGTACAATGACTGAAACATGTAGGTGCTTGTATCATTATAGTTCAGCCCAGTTAATTATGGCTTTTATTTTTTTTTTTTACCTGAGTTGGATTTTTCACTTTTATTATGGTCTAAACCATTGAGACAATTTGAAAATAATTGAAAGCCCAATCAGCAGCTCTTTGTTACCTTTTACAAAAGGCAATTGGAAATTGATTTGGATAAAAGCCATTACTTTGTGTGTGTGTGTGTGTGTGTGTGTGTGTGTGTGTGTGTGTGTGTGTGTGTGTGTGTGTGTGTGTGTGTGTGTGAGAGAGAGAGAGAGAGAGATTATGGTTCATCCACACACACACAAACACGTGCACACACAGCGCGTACGCGCACAAACCCATTCTAACAGAAATTATTTCTTATGGGGAATTTCGCTTTTATATACGAGTGTTTTGATATACAAGCACACCTCCGGACTGAATTATGCTTGCAATCCAAGGTTTGGCTGTATTTGAAATATGACCAGTTGGCTGGTTTGGGTTAAACAGAGACTTGCTATGCAAATTAAAATGACTTTAGCCAAAATGAAATTCTGTGGAGGAAATTAAAAAGTGCTGCTGATCTCCTTAGAGGCAAAAACTGAGGGGATTTAATATTAATATTAATGACCCACACTAAGCGATCTCATCTGAGAGATTAAATGATTTCATAATCATGTTGTCAGATTGTTCTCAAGTGTGATAAAAATGCTATGGAGTGCTGAACTAAAATTATGCGAAATATTCAGAAGGCATTTTGGATTGGGCAGCACAGCCCAGAGCTGAAGATTCATTAAAGAGAAGAAAATTAACAGGTGAAAGCTGGAATATTCTATATGGATAAATATTGCTGACATTCTGACAGGTTGCAAAGCACTCCTCTTTGCGGTTCTGTAAATTCTCTCCAGTTCTGCTTTATGGCAGTAGCCAGATGGCATATCAAACACCCGTGCAGAATATCAGACGTGCATTGACTCTGCATAATTCATGTTTACAGTTTTATCAGGTCTATTTTAGCACATCAATCATTTTTTGTGAAAAAGCCTCTTTTATAAGACAAGCTGCTAAGGAAAGTCAGGAATAGGATGGGGATTTAATTTGGCACTGACAGATCCTGCTGTGAGTCAGCACTTCACATTCATCCCTATAGACCTATTTGCCTTTAATTACTGAAATGAATCTTCTGTTCTTGGGTTATAATTTGCATTTGTTTTTTTTGTTTTTTTTGCCAATACATCTTGGTAATATTTAATATTTGTTGAGTTTTACACTTTAAGTGTTGTTGTTATTAAGTCTCTTTTCCCGTTATTCCTATAATTTCCTATCACATTTCATTTAAAATATTTCACAAACAGTATAACAAGGCTTGCCTTTCCTCTCTTAGATCTTTGTTTTTTTTTTTATGTCTGTACATAATTATTGTTATTTTTCCACCACAGTGTTTCCATCCTTGTTTAAAACTGTGAATAGTTTGGTGGAGACCTGAAATTACTTCTGTCCAAATACACTGCCCGGCCAAAATAAAAGTTGCCATTTCAGAAATGTCAAGTTATTGATGTTTATCAAGTTAAAAAAATAACTCAGGAGACTGTCCAATGACCAAACTGTTAAATTTTTTATTAAAATCTGAGAGGATCCTGATGAATTGTCAACGTTGAAGAAGAACGATGCTGAGAGAAAAAAAAACATGGGAGATAGTGATCATTTAAACGCTTGGTAATATTACTGTGCAGTGTGCACACACAATGTGAGGATGTGAGGATAACTCACACGATTGGGACTAAACAGCCTATGGCCATAAGAAAACCACTGAGACTAATTAGAAAAAAAAAATCTTTGATTAGCTAAGGAGAATAATAATTGGACTTTGAAGCAATGGATAAAGGTCATGTGGTCTGATGAGTTCAGATTGCACACGAAGCGATGCACCATCATGCAGAGTGCCCACTGTACCAGCCTCTGGAGGCAGTGTTATGATCTGGGGTTGCTTCAGTTGGACAGGTCTAGACTCGGCAACGTTATGTGACAGTAAAATGAAGTCAGCTGATGACCTGAATGTACAGCTAGGGTGTTTTTATTTATTTATTTTTATTTTAAAAAGCTAGTTTGTTTTTTTTCTTTACTATATCCCATATTTTATATTTCATTTTTCCTATCTTCTCTTTATTTTATTCATTTTCATTTCCATTCCCTAATTTATTTTTATTTTTATTTTTATTGATTTTTTGTTTTTAACGGTCACAAGCGGTCGTATAAGCATTTCACTGCATATTGTACTGTATATGACTGTGTATGTGACAAATAGAATTTGAATTTGATTTGATTGAATTTTTTTTTTTATTTGAATTTTTTTTATTTAAACGTCCAGGTTATCACATCAGCGGAGTATTTTATTTTCCCCCTTGATGTATATTTCAGGACTTATTCTTACACATTAATTTGTCACCACATTGCTTGCTGTAATCAAAGCTAAAGGCAATATATAATATATTATTATTAAAGTGCTGCATGGGTATAGGCACTGACATGAATAATAACTATGGTATAAAATTAACACGATTACGCTACAGTATGTGCAGTAGAAGGGGTAATGTGGCTGTTTAGGCACACAAGTGACCTGGGTTTGTTCTTTAGTTCCTGTGAGGAAGCCAAGTTTCTATTCAACACTTTTGTAATACGTGATCCAGTCATCAAATCGTTTAATATATATAAAAAAATTATTATCTTATTGTATGCGTGAAACTGATGTGCATATTTGAATTTTAAAAAAAAGTGTGTGTGTGTGTGTGTGTGTGTGTGTGTGTGTGTGTGTGTGTGTGTGTGTGTGTGTGTGTGTAAAATATTAAAGTGATTGCTGCCTTTTTAACATGTAGTAAGATGCAGGAACAGGAGCATCACTAACAAACAGTATGTGATCTGTGCCATATTCAGATTGTACACTTATACCTTTACAGAATTTATCAAATCAAGCCTTTTATCAATTCAAATAATTTCTTGTCTGAATTTAATTAGTTGTAATTAATTAATGCCTCTCAGTTGACAATCACATCTATCTTAAACGACATGGTAATTGTTCTTCCCAACAGCCAAGCAATATATAGAGGGTGAAGAAAGAATCCAGATATCACTTTAAGGCTTCTAGCAAATGTAAGCTTCATGACTCAGATGTAGAACATTCCCTTGACCCAGATGGAACTGACAAGACAATTTGTCACGTGTACCTGTGTGTGCTAATCAAACCAACACAGAAACATGGCTGTAATGTAAATTGCCTATATAGTGTAAAGCATGCCGATTGTTTTTATAAACCATGCTTTTTATAAAAGTGTGGCATCAAAAAAGAATCACAATTCAAATGAATAAATCCATTTAACACGCTTGAAGTAAACTGCATGCCATAGTATTGCATCATTGTGAAAAATAGAACATGGCCTTGATTGAGTCAGACGCCTCGGTACAGTGCAGACTGAAAGGCTAAGATACAGTGGGAGATGGTTTTACAAGACAGTCTTGTGCAATTTCATAAATCAAATGGTCAGATTAACTAAAACTAGAGACCAAATTAATGACAGCATATAAATTACATCTACCCAGCTTCAACGAAAAGCATCGCAACGTATTTACAGCATATTAAATATATGATGAATGAATTTCCTGTCACAAGCTCACAATACGAACAAATCAAATTCTTACTAGATTTCTCAGAAGATCATTGAGAACCAAGAAGCCACTCTCTGAATCAGGGACACAGGCAGTACAGCTGTTTAACAACTTGGTGGCTTGTTTTATGTAAGGCTTTGATATAACGTCACGATATAACAGAGCTGGTTTCTGCATATCCTGAGGAAATGTACTGATAACCTATAGGCCTTTTGCAGTGACATGACTGCCATGACATACTGTACATTAGGTTAACCTATATTAGATTACTGTGTATTTTTGTTGATAATTACGTTCCAGGTGTTTTTCGGAGCTAAAAACAATAACAGATTCCATGATGATTACATACATGATTACTTGATGCTTTGTCACACGTATAAAAAAGAAACCTAGCACTTGATCACAGGCGGCATGGTGGTGTAGTGGTTAGTTTCAAAAGTGCATGAAAATGGATGAAGAAGGTAAAAAAGAAATTAATTTGCAGACGTTTGATGTTATGACATGATTTGTTGTCATAACATGATTACATCAGAGACGTATGACGCCACTCTTATTGATCACTCAATAACCGTTGGTTTCCTTCTGGCTCTTCCTGTTAGTTATGCTTTCATAGTTAGTCCTGCCAGAGTCCCTGCTTGCAATCTGCACTAAATATACTTTCACCTTATACCTCTCTCTCTCTCTCTCTCTCTCTCTCTCTCTCTCTCTCTCTCTCTCATCCTGGTGCCCTGCTCCTGGTTGGAGATCTCATCAAGTTTGAACTGGACTTCATATTAATTTAAACACCTTTCCTATTATTCAGACTCCTAACACACAGTAGGACTGCAGATCAATCCCTGCTATCCAATATCACTGTGAGGATGGGTTCTCTGTTCAGTCATCTCAACATTTCTTTTTATTGTCATCTCAGGGAGTTTTTCCATGCCATATTTTCTCATGGCTTGCTCATCAGGCATAACCTGATCATTATAAGTTATACATATTTTTTGTCACTTTTAAACTCACTTCTGTCTTTTTTTATATTATTATTTTGTAAAGCTGCTTGGTGACAAAGGCGCCATGGTGACATAGTGGTTAGGACTGTCATCTTGCACTTCTGGGTTCTGGGTTCGATTGCTACATCAGGGCGACTGTGTGAGTTTACATTTTCTCCCTGTACTTAGTGGGATTTCTCTGACAATCCAAGTGAGTATATGTATTTATGAATGTGTGTGTGCTGCAATTGATTGGCAGCCCATCCAAGACTTACCCCGCCTCACACACTCACACAGTCTCCTGGGATAGGCTACAGGCCCCCGCCGTATATATACCCTGTATACAGAATAAAACTGTTATAGACAATGAGTAAATGACTGAGTGAGTGCTTTGTGACAATGACCATTGTGAAAAGCCCTATGTAAATAAAAAGTGATTTAAACTGAATTATATTTGACAGTACAATTGTTAATCTTCAAAATGTCTTATGTTTACTTTATTTCAATTGCACTGCCACTGCAAATGAGTTTCACCCTGACGGAAGTGTAAAATGTACCATTTACTACACCTGAAATAAAAACACTGACAGGCCTCATACCAAAGCCTAATGAGATTATGCTTTTAATTTCCTTGAAGGCGGATGTAGCTTCTAACTCCCCTCAGTCTCTGCTACACTGTCCCTGCCAACCCTGTCCCCCTTGCTGTGTCCTTTAAACGCATATTCTGATTCTCCTGTATGAAATAAGTGGAGCTGAGACAATGAGAACTAAATTGAAGATTTTCATTTACAATGGTGTTCATCCCAGGCAAGATGATGTGTGAACATTGTATAGAACACTATACATGACCTGATGTTACCTAAAATGTCAAAATGAAATAACAGTTAATAAATAGCCTATCCCTGCAAAGACAGTTTTTTTCTTTGACATTTTGTTTCTCAGATCAGCTTGAACAATGCTGGCAGTCTGTCTTTAGAACTCACTTGTCTTTTAGGGCTGTTTGGTAAAGAAGTGGCGTATATCTGATTCTTTGCTTTTCCCTGACTTCTCACTCACGGCTCCTGTGCTCTGTCTCAATCTAAGGCATGCAAGGATGGAGGAACGGATGGTTTAGGATCACAGACTGAGACAAACAAGGAGAGTACAGGGATTAGAAGAAGTGTCAGAAAGGCTGGCACAACACTTACTTTGAATGCTGATCCCACCTGATATGCCCCGTACTTTAAACCTTAAGCATTCAACGCTAATGAGTCGTTTAACTCTAATCCACTACACTCACTCACTCACTCACTCACTCATCGCCTATACCACTTTATCCGGTATACAACGTCACAGAGGGACCTGAAGCCTATCGCAGGATGCTTAGGGCAGGATACACCATGGACGGGTTGCCAAACCATCACAGAGCGCACACACACACACACACACACACACACACACACACACACACACACACACACACACACACACACACATATATGCACACATGCTCATTCACACAATACAGGCAATTGGAAATATCAATTAGTCTAATATGCATGTCCTTGGACTGTGGGAGTTAACTGGAGTACTCGCAGAAAACCCACAGATCACGGGGAGAACATGCAATCTCTATGAACCCAGACCCTGGAGGTGCAAGGCGATAGTGGTTAATCCACTACAGTGGATTGCAAACTATTCAACGCTCTTTTGAAGTGATGCTCTAATATTGCGTTTCGAGTGTTAGTGTATAACATGTTTGTAATAAGGAAAATGATAATGACTTTCAACAGTATATACTGTATACAAATTTTTATTATATCAAACCAACATTCAGAAACTAGGTACAATAAATCTCAAAATATGCTTCTCTGTCAATGGTAAATTCACACATCTGTAAGTCACCCTTGCAGAGCTACAATAATGATAAAATGCTGTGCTGGACGTTGTAAAGTGACAATGGTTTCCTAAAGTGCTCCTTAATCGCTGTGCCTATATTTTTCACAGTATGATAAATATCATTGACAACTGGTTTTGATATTAGGTCTACAGCTTACAGCTCTTAACATGTCTCCCCCACTCTTGGAATAATTCAAAGAAACACCCAACTATTATTCTTGTTTATTGATCTACAAAAATTCATGCACAGCTAAAAGTAAAAAGATGGATAATTTCTGATAAAGCGCTACAAACATATCATCATATTCCAGCATTCCAGCATTCGCTGGAGGAGAACATTCATCTTTTTCAAAAGCGCATACATACAGTATGTAGAACAACAGTGAGCATGAATGCAAATAAGTCAGTACTAGTAGGGTGAATATTGAAAATATGACACTTAATATTGATCCTGTCTGCATCTGTATATTCATGTAAATTATTCTTTTTTGCATTTGAACATTGTAAAAGAGATTTTTAAGATTTTAATAAAGGTGACAGAAAAACTGTATGGCAAAAACCTGTCCCACTTTGCCAATGTTCACCCTACTGAACAAGATCTTACCCCCTGTTTACCTCCTTCTACCTATTCTTTAATAGGTCAAATAGTCAGGTCCATGGTGGCAAAATTCTGTCTTTTTAGTTGTTGCTAGACTACGAGTCATCTCAACTCCTTCTGCTCACCAGACCCACATCTGAGTTTACTTGAAAATCACTTGAAAATCATATGATTTGGCTTAGATGGTTCAACATCACAACCCAATGATTGAAACCAGAAAGATGACTGTTGATGTTCCTTGGATAGCCTTAGGACTGCCATTGCTGCACTCCAGTCTCCAACAGTTAATAACCTCTGCTTGATACAATAAAATTCAAATCAAACCTATAATGAATTCAGAAATGACTCAACTTCATGACACGACACTTGTTGATTATATACAGTGGAACCTTGGATTACGAGCATAATTCGTTCCGGAAGTGGGCTCGTATTCCAAAACACTCTTAAACCAAATCATCATTTCCCATAAGAAATAAAGAAAACTCAAATTATTCGTTCCACAGCCCCCAAAAATAAATACATAAAAATAATTAATGCAATCTATAAAATGAAAATAAAACAAATTAATCTGCACTTTACCTTTAAAAAAAGTACAAATAAATCCTGACAGATAAGTGTTTCCATTGGTGCGCGCACGCGCCATGTGTGTGTGTGTGTGTGGAATTAGCCCCTTCCCTCGCCTCGTTTCACACAGTAACATTCCTCCTCCCTCTCCCCACCTCGCTTTTTCACAACAGTTTTACAACAAACACACGCACGCACACACACACACAACGGAAACACCGTTTTAACAGGACAAAAAGAAATCTCTCTGAGACTGACATGAGCGTATATTAACAGACACACTTTTTAAGTTTTACAACAAGCGCATAAACACAGCGGAAACACCGGTTTAACGGAAAAAAGCGAGACTGGCACGAGCGCATACTAAAGGAATCACTTAAGTTTCACAACAAACGGACACAAGACAAAAGGTGAGAGAGTGACGCTCAGGTGTCAAAATAAGAGTCGCATGTGTGAAGCATGATACTCGGCGCTCGTAAACTAATACTTGCTCGGTTTCCAAATAAAAAATTATTTAAAATCTTTGCTCGGTTTGCGGAACACTCGTAAACCACGTTACTCGCAATCCGAGATTCCACTGTAGTTTACAATTAGGTGACACGGTGGTATATTGCTTAGCATTGTGGACCTCACAGTTTCAATTCCATCCTGATGTCTGTGTGTAGAGTTTGCTACCTCGATGGAGGTTTAATCCAGGTACTCCGGTTTCCTCCCACAGTCCAAATACATACAGATTTGGCTAATTGGTGTTTCCAAATTGCCTGTAGTATGTGAGTGAATGTGTGAAGGACAGGCATCCTGTCCAGGGTGTATCCTGCCTCATGCACCAAGTCTCAGGCTTCCTCTGATCCTGTACATTTCCAGTTTAAGATTTGCCTTTATAAATAAAACTGAACTGGATGAAGGTTATGTTACATAACTGCAATATAAAAAAGATGTAACACTTTCTGTAGATTTTTAATTGTTTTTTTTTAATTACAAGGTAAAATTAATATTTACATGATTGTCTAAAAGCATACTACATTCTATGCACAATTGCAGTCTTTGACAACATCCTGATAAAATGTCAATTTGGATGTAAAATAAATCATCAGTTATTTAATAAACAAACAAACAAATAAATAAATAAATAAAAGTTTAGCACCTATGTGAGGCACTGTGTTATATATTCTACCTTAATGTGTTGAAGTTGTGTATCTACCTGTCTTCTCATTTTGACCCCCATATCAATTGTGACTGATGCTGTCTTATGTTACTGTAGCAATCAATACTGATTATGATTGGTGAGACAGCCGCAAGACTACACTTACATCCAGCTGTGTATTATAGAAGACATTTTGCATAGAGCTACAGTAGCAAGGTCAGGTGCCTCCAGTGATTAGGATTGGACTGAAAAATGCAGAAAATGAGGATTTAAATAGGAGACTGCCAAGGACATTCAAGAATACAGAAGTATTTATGAAATGCCTGAAATGTTTAATCTTTAAAAAAGGTTTTTGCTCAATATGAATCTATTTACATTCTAAAAGTAAACACTATGGGCAGCAGTATTAATCTTACATTAGGTGGAATGGTGGTGTATTGGTTAACACTGTTGCCATGCACCTCCAGCTGTGTCCGGCTTCTCCCCTGGCTTGGCAGTTTTCCTCTGGGTACGTCAGTTTCCTCCCCAAAAAAGGCAGATTATGCAGATTTGGGGATTCCCATAGTGTGTGAATGCGTGTCTGTGTGTGCGCGCTCTCTGATGGATTGGCATCCCATCCAGCATACCGGATAAAGGATAAAGCCATATAGATGATAAGTGAATGAGTGACATTAATTCATAAAATGAATGACATAAAAGGATTGGACTAAAAAAAAGGGGGAAAAAAACAACAGACCAAAGATTGCGTGCACAACAGGAAATATTACATGAGAACAATCAATCATACAAGATCATATACATGTACACAAGCACATTTATTTGTACTGGTATGATACTTGTGAAAATAGGGAAAATAACAGTAATAATGTACATGTTCATGATTGATAAATATTAATAAGTCATATGAAGTTAGGTGCAAAGGTTTGCATATTCTTTCTTTGAAAAAAATCATGTAAGATATTTTGCAAGCTCCATAAAGATTTATTGTGGCACAATAATGTTTTGGTGCTTTTTCCATTTTTTTCCTACTGTGTTTCTACATTGATATATTTTTATGCCTATGTTCAGCTCTTCAAAAGGTCTATATTTTCAGATTCGGTCTGTTTCTAGTACATCACCTATGTTGCAACATCATCATCTTACAATAAATTTGACTGGCTGTTGACTCTGAGCACATTGTTGAAGATTTTCTTGAAAAGGTATAATGCTGTCTATTTTACAAATGTGTTATTTGCTTTATTATTAGCAGTGAAATATCACAATTGCTTCCTAGTGTGAAAATACACAAAGAATAAATGTGTTTTTAATGAGTTTGTCATTTAGTCCAAATTGAGTTGCTTTGCATTTTTGCTTGGATGTTATTTTCACTGTACAAATAATGACAGACGCAGCCTAATTATCTTTGCAAAACAGGTGGGTGATAAGATATAGCATTTTTTTCTTATACTGGACCACGGGGTATTGGAACTTTAGCTAAAGCAAAATTTATTAGCTAGATCACAAAAGAAACATAACATTAATTAAAGGCATCATGGACCCAATTCAATTCAGTTTAATTGTATTTGATATGCAACAGTAGTTGAACAATGGACATTGTCACAAAGCAGCTTTTTAGAACTATTTAAATTAAGGATATTATTTTTTTAATATATAGTAGTTTTATTTTAAACTGTATTGCATTATTACCTATTCAATGACGAAGGCTTGACCCAGATGTAGCCAGTGGGTAAAGGCTCACATGAGTTGTGCTCACTGAAACTTCAGACCCTCATACTTGGCTGATAACAGTGAAACCTTATGTAGGCATCTGCTGTTGTTGCATATTCAGCTAAAGGTTTGATATTCATGTTGTTCATGAAAAGAGGTCACTGACATTAGGGAATACTGACGCTAGGTAAAGGGGGGGTGGTTGATCTGCAGGAGTGGCTGGATAGGTGGTACATACCAAAGTAACATACCAGTGGACAGTGGCAGTGGGCAAATCTGACTGACCTGAATGGCAGCTTGTGCTGTGGATCAGTTTATACAAGCCCAGCCATCACTCCACAATCACATCAGTGATCCTTGCACACATGATCCTCTTGCCAGTTCACTGGTTGTCCTTCCATGGCTATTTTTGGTAGGAACCAAAGCTGCTTGCCAGAAATACCTCACAAGAGCTACAGTTTTGGAGATGCCCGGTGCTCTATCCATCACAACTTGTAAGTTATACTTACACTTTTTCCTGCTTCCAACACAAAGACTTTTGTGAGCGGACTGTTCACACCCCTTGACAGGTGCCACTGTACTGAGATGATTTACTTCGTCTCTGTGGCTTTACTGTTATGGCAGATCAGTATAATTCTAGTGTTGATCCATTCCAATGCCAGGTTGGGTCACTACTACATGTTGAAAAGAATTGTTGACAATATTACTTATTTGTGTAAAAAAACAGATACAGACAACTCGGCACAGAGACATAAACACGGAGACTAGCAAAATGTTTCTCACTCACAGCAAGGTCTTACAGAATGCTGCCTGCTGCCTTTTTGTGAGTTGATGGTGATGTTGATTTAAAAATTTACAGATCATTGATCATTTGATTCATTTTATTTACCCAATATATTACTGACACAGCCACCAGCCATACAATCACAGCACAGGGCCTTACCAAAGCTAAACCTATTCTGCTCAGGCCATGTGGAAGAAATAAGATTAGAAGAAGCAATATCACCCTCTGGTGTCAGTTAGAGGAGAACACATAGTGACGGTGCAAAAGGAGTTGACTCGAAAGTTTTTCAAAATACAAATACATTAATGCCCTTGAAATGCCCTTGTCTATGCTTCACAAGAATGAAAATAATGAGAATAAATACAAGAATATAATAGATAATACAATTTCTGTTAAAACATCACTCTAAATGAGAATAAGGGAAAATGTGCTTGGACAGAGAACTGTAAAATTATCAAAATTAGTAAATCTCAGGAGCTCAGGAGGGGTGGGGGGTGGGTGGTGTAAAGGAGGAGTAAGTAGGGATGCTAAGGACCCCCTGGGGGGCCCCTAAAAATGCTAGGGCAGTTGAAAAGTGTTGGCATGATCAAGGTTGAGGACCAGAATCTTTAGTGGTGCCCAGGTGAGGCTACAAATATTACAAATGGTTAAAACTAGGTTCTGCTGAGCAACTGGCTAATACCATCAACAGTCACACAGTGAGGGAAGCACAAATATTAGTATTAAAAATAAAAGCATATAAAAGAGAGGATAAATAAAAGAAGTAGGTGTTAAACAGTATCATCATTGTACTGTATAACCTTCAAATGTGGCTTACTCTTGTGGAATACTTTATATACTTTATATACTATTTAAAAAAACACCATTAATATACTGAATTATATATATATATATATATATATATATATATATATTATATATAGAGGGAGAGAGAGAGAGAGAGAGAGAATTTAGCTAACCTTGTTCAAGCACTTGATAGTTGGCTGATTGTTATTATTTTAATAAACCTTTAATCATAATAATTGCACAATAACACTCTAGTATAGGCTAAACTGCAACAAGAATTGAAAACATTATTACTGTTAAAAATATTTTTTGTTATTGTTGTTGCAAAATCTAAAAAACAAACAAACACAAATCAGTCATTTGTGCAAAACATGGTCCGTATTATCAAATATATATATATATATATATATATATATATATATATATATATATATATATATATATATATATATATATATATATATATATGCCTCAGACGTAGACAAATATTAATCCGCATCAGCATTTATAGAAGATCAGAAAATAATCTTGTGTTCCACTGCATGTTGTTCCACGGAGAGCACCCTGAGTGCACACAGATCAATTCACAAACAGACTATTTCTGTCTGCCGTAAACACAAGGATTATGTGACAGTCATGAGACACATTCTCAGACTTTTTTTCCCCACATCAGACAGATTGGGTGGTCTATACTGTCTGTGTCCTTCTGTTTCCTGTAATGTAATCTAAGCTCTAGCATGTCTCACATGCAGACCCACATCACTCACATCAGCAGGCTTTGTTTTAATGTATAGTCATCCTGGGCGCTTGGCCTCTCACTCTCTTCTGGAATGTTTATGGATCAAATGGTGGGACTTGCTGAGAGGTGGTGTTTTCAAGGTGCAATGCGTTTGCCTTTAGGACATTCATTAAAAAATTCATTTAAATGAATTGAATTAAATGAAATATAAAATCAATTAAAATATAAAAACATAAATAATGTGCCTACCATAGACACAACATGCAAACTACAGTTTTCTATATATAGACATGGTAAAAAGAAAGTGCACCCCTCTTCAATTCTGTTTTAAATGAATTACACTACAAATTATAAATAAATAAATAAATAAATAAATACATCACCTCAGATTATGGAAAACTTCTACAGAAAACATTTACTTCAAATTATTATTGATAAAAGTTATTACTGAATTACAGGGTGTACTTATTTATTCCTAAGTGCTTTCTAAATTTATTGTATTTTTTTACTGAGATCTGTTGTGTTTGTTTTGTGGTTACCTACAAATAAAGCCTACCCAATTGTCATTTAGATCATGATGAATAAAAACTCAAGAAAGGTGTAATTCTTTTCCCATTAATGTAACTTTTTACTCATTATTATTGTACATTGAAACTGAACTATAGGCCAGATTAATATCTCCAAAGCCACTGAGTTCAATCTCATTACAAACTCCTTATACTTGTTTTGCAAATGCATTCTTCTTCTTGCTCTTCTTCTACCTTCCAAAAACATACTGGTAGATGGACTGGCTACTCCAAATTGCCTGTGTATGTGTGTGTGTTCCAAGGGCTTATACCCAGTCTTATAAGTCAGTCTGTAGTGAAGCGAATCCATGACTCTCTGGAGGCACTAATACAGAAGAGGATGATGGATAAACTGGACAGCATCATTTATCCCCACAATGCTCACTGAAACAGATCAGGAGCACAGGAGACAGCAGTCCATCAGTCCAATGTGCTATACTGAACACTTTAAACATGCTTTTTCTGCACATACATTCATGATATACTGTAAATGTGGGATGACTTTTTTTTTTCTCCACAAGACCTCTGGGGTTTTGCTGTGGTGTCTGGCAGCATGAGGTTAGCAACAGATCCTTTCGGTGCTGTGGGTTGCGGGGTGGAGCCTTCATGGATCAGACTTCTTCTTCTTTGTTGTTTAATAGCAGTTGGAATCCAGTAAAGTGGTACGGTGGTGTAGTGGTTAGCACTTTCTCCTTGCACCTCCAGGGTCTGGGTTCGATTCCTGGCCAGGGTTTGCATGTTCTCCCCATGCTTGGTGAGTTTCCTCCGGGTACTCTGGTTTCCTTCCACAGTCCAAAGACCTCCAGATTAGGCTAGATGGCGTTCCCAAATTGCCCATAGTGTGATTGAGTATGTGTGTGTGTGCCCTGCGATGGATTGGCACCATGTCCAGTGCCCTAAGCCACCTGGTATAGGCTCCAGGCCCCCCGTGACCCTGAATACAAGATAAAACATTATAGACGATAAGTGAGTGAGTGGAATCCAATAGGTTGCATTTCCACCAACTGTAGGTCTCATTCTCGTCTTTCTCAAAAAAATGTCTAATGCTTCCTCCATGGGTGCTCAGTCAAAGTGAGAGCTGAGGAGTTTGATCTCCATGCTAGGTCAACAACCTTGAACTCTTTGCCTGCTAAGCTCCATGCGCAGCAGCGTGTGATGCCCCAGGTGTTCTGATACCTTTCTATTGTAGGCAGCTTTTTCAGAAATTTGTGCTGCATTGGCGTTTCTGTGGGATCGGACCAGACAGGCTGCCCTTTGGTCTCCACTGGTGTAGATGAGGTGCCCATGATCCTGTGACCAGTTTATACTGTATAATTGATGTTATTCAATTCCCATGGCTAATTGGTGTAAAGAATTTCAAACATGCCATACCTATACAGTACTTATTTGGCTGACTGTAATCTTGCAATAAGGAATAGTAAATACAGCATATTTAACTATATTTACATTGATTTAAATACATTTCTATTTTTACTTGATGTCATTTCAGCCATAACCTTAAATCCAGTATTGTGTAGGTTCCCCTTGTGCCATCAAAGCAGCTCTGGTCCCTCAGGGCATGACTCCACAAGACCTCTTTAGTGGAATGTCTGGCACCGGAAAGTTAGCAGTGGATCCTTTGGGTGCTGTGATTTGAAGGGTGGAGTCTCCTGTTTATCGCACATCCCATGGGTACTCGAGGAGATCTTAGGAAGAACAGGGTCAGCAGCCTTGGGCTCGTTTTGATACCTTTGAATCATAGGTTCTATTTATTTTTAGCAATAATTAATTTTTCCGTGGGATCAGAACAGATGGACCTCATGGTCCCCATGAGCATGGGTGAGTTTTTGGAGTTTCTGTTGTCCATTAACCTGTCACCAGTTTTCAGGTATATTATTGATAATCACTGTTATGTTACAGATTTAATCACCATACACTTTAAGAATTTACTCTCTGCTGGCAAATTCTCATGTACAGGTAAAGACAAAAAGAGCACCTTCTTTCACCCTAGGTGTTATTAAGCCCTTGGATAATTGAGATTAAGTTATAGCAAGTTATAAGTAGTTATAACAATTGATATAAGAAGTTATAAGGAGCATGGAAACCCATTTTTTTTTTAGGAATATCATCACAAAAAAAGGTAGACCAAACCACCTCCACAAAGAATGTGTGTCAAAATGTCAGAGAGGTACATGCTAAAGACAAGTTCAAAATAAAAGCATTTATTATAAAATTACAGACATATAAAAGTTGATACACATTTCTCCTGTTTATGCTGAAATGGCACATCTGAGATTTCCTCGAATGGGAATTCAATTGCTGATGAAATGAAGAAATGAGTGAAACTGCAGATTTAAAACTTGTGCCTCAGAACTCTGACCCTGGTGTCTTCCCTTCCAATTCATTATGGGGGGGGGTGGGAACCCTGGAAAAAAAAAGTTTGCTGGCATCGCACTATAAAAAAAAAAATCATGTTAACTAATAGCAAGGCAATGAGTTTAGTGTTCAAGCAGGTAGCATAGTTTAAAGTGTTAAAGAAATAAAAGCAGAGGAATGCACAGTTCAATGCCTCAAATTATGCTAATAATCCCCACTGTAAACGCCTGTAATGACTGAGGCTTAGATGAAACATCTGGTTCCTGTGTTCATTGTTTTTAAATGTGTTTAGATCTAGACATGAGTATCATGTCTCTTCTGTTCTCACTGAGTTTCAAAACCATTTTTGCATTTGTAATCCCACACAAGTGATTCCAGCAACTATCCAATAGAGAGATATATTTAATATATGCATGTTTTTAGAGTGTACAGCCAATCTTACAAAATCACAGAGGAATCTGCTCAAGAATGCTTTCATTGTTCAGAAGTGTGGAACTGAACAGATCTCCCCATTCACTTATTCTCAGTTTGCATGTATTATTTAAAACTGCCTTAAAAAAAATCTCATTAGCCTGAGACATACAGACACACACACACTTGTCGGAGTACAAGCGTTTTGATGCAGCATATGAATCACCATTATAAAATAATACAAACTGGTACCTGAAGTGTTAAAACAAAATACAACTAGCACTAAATCCAGATTTTCAAGTTTATCCATAATCCATGTTTCATCTTCATGTAAGCAGAGAAACACAATATTAATAACTGCAATGCAAGTGTGGAAAATTGAATGTAACGGCACACGTGGTTAGAAAAAAAAAGGTAGCCGAGGATCTCAAGTAACTGACAAATAAAAGAAATGTCAATTACTGACTCAACCTGTTCCCACGTTTCAGTGATTTTGCAACAGGCTGGGTAAAAGACAGCTGCTTGAGTGTCTGTAGTGCTGTCAACTGAGGTAAATTGACATGATATGTAATGAATGTTTATGATATGTAGTGGTTTTTGAGTTTGTTACAGACACACCATACACATCAAGCCCCCTTCCCGAGTAACAGACTTCCCTACTCCATGTCCTTGGGGGATCCAAAAAAACAAACAAACAAACAAACAAACAAAAAAAAACAACGCTAACATGTGTTTTTCAGTAAAATACATCACAGCCGCCAACTTCGCTAAACCAGAACAGAGAACTTTTCCAAAAATGAGTGTTCAAAGCACACATGCATCTCACGACTCTCTGTAAACAGGAACATTTCAGATTCTGTGCTTTCCCCTTCTTTCACTTGCGTGACTGAACTTGTCCCAAGGAACTGAAATTTATTTTTCGCCCAGTCAACTAGCATCCAGTCATTCCGAGATGAGGTAGTTGTCCAGGGAGGTCCAACACTGATCATGAGATTAAAAGTTTAAAATCAAATAATTATAATTTTTTTAAAAAGCAGCCGACAGGATGGGGCCGAGTTGCTGGCAGATGTTTGTGGTGAAGGCTGTAAATGAAGCCAGTCCTATGAGGAAGTTGGAGGCTATCTTAGTCCAACCCTTGAGGTCATCCACTCCAGGCCCTGGCATAACCTGAAAGAAAAATTAAGCACAGTCAAACATCAGTCAGAGCTTTATGCACATGCATAAGCTTGTCTGGCAAAGCTTCAGTGAGGTGTGATTGTCCCTGCTTTTACTGAATAAAATCATTTAAAATTAATAAAATTGATTAGTTAAAATGTGTAAACTCAATCATGAAAAGGAAAAATGGGGTAAAAGTAAAAACACCATAAGGATCATTTTTCATATTTGACCTTTTACATATTTTTTCTTGTTTAATACCCGCCACGGAAAACTGTGTTCACTGATGACCTGCTGCTCAAACTGTCCAGTGTAAGAACTAATTCAATAACTTTACCTTTATCTGCAATGTATTTTATTCGGAAATTTGTTCTTGTCAAGGGTGCAAAACTGGCCAGTGTTGTATCTGAGCAATGAAATACTCTCTCTGTCAATTGTAATGACACCAACCAATCATGAGCTTCTGTAAGAGGGCAGATAGTGTGTCCCCTAGTGTGTCCTTGTGAGACAACTTGAGCAGCACAACTAAGACTTGGCTGGAATTCTTGGAGGAAACATGCGATGCCTATTACGTATGGTTGGGGAGAGTTGACTAGTTGGAGAAGAATGACGGGTGAAGGGATATGGGACAATGAATTAAGAATACCCTTTTTTCTACATGTAGCCAAACCATTTTTAAATTCAAAAATTAGTTAATCTGACATTTTATAGGAAAAAGAAGGCTGTTGGTTTGGCTCCATTTTAAGTGAAAGCTCAAACCTGACTTTATTTTAAATTAGACAAAATGTCTAAAGGTTCACTGTAAAGATGCACTGATCGATCGGCCAGTGAGAGGAACTGGCTGTTTTTAAAGCTTGATCTGCCCCAGTCAGCCGTGCTAAATATGTGCCAGTCATGAACAGGAAAGTATTCGCCCTTACATCTGTAGATCCTGAGTTCAGATACAGCCATCTGTAGACAGGAGTCTCATAGGCAGACGGACTAACGCCATAATGGTGCAAGAGCAGAAGTTAAAAAATGTGATCGGATGGTGTCAAATGACGCACATTGGATTTTATTAGAACAGGCAAAAAAACTTCAACAACAAAGGGGAAATAAAACCTTTGTCCTGCAAACCTTGCAATTTTTTTGTTGAATAGACAGGCTAGAAAGAAAGAAAAAAAGTAAGAAAAAGGAAAAAAGGACTCAAAATCAGCTAACTAAATTGCAATCAGTGTATCTATGGTTTTAAATGTGATTGTACTGTAGTAACAGAATCACCATGACATGCACACAATACAGTCAAACTCACTATATAGACAAAAGAATGTTGTCACCAGAATTATCTAGAATGTCTTTCCATACTGTAGAGTTGTATCTCCTTTCACTGGAACCAACAGGTTAGAACCTGATCCAACAAGACAATACTCCTGTAAACAAAGCATGCTCCACTGAACACCTTTGGGATGAACTGGAACACTAACTCCATCCCAGCCCTCATCGCCTGACATCAGCATCTGACCCCACGAATGCTCTCGCGAATGAATGAGCACAAATCCCGATGTCAATAAAAAATTTAGTGGAGTCTTCGGAAAGGTGTTGAGGTTATTATAACAGCAAATGCAAACTAAATGAGATGATACAATACAGTACGAGTGCGTTCAGGTGTCCATATACCTTTGTCTATATAATGAGACAAAGGAGAAGAATCATTGTTTGTGCTCGAGTGTGTGATCCTCACCCTTCTCCGGTGAGTGCACAGCAGGACTGAATGTGCCATGGATGGTCTTTGATGGAGCTCAGGGTCAGGTATTTTGAGATCTCTGCTGCAGACATGCAGCCCTTCATATCCTGCTTATTGGCAAAAATCAATACTGCTGCTTTACGCAAATCCTAAAAAAAGAACCAGAGAGGAAGCGTTAGAGAGCAAGTGGTATTTTGAATGAATACAAATAGTATGCACATCATGCTTAACCAGTAATATGTTAATTGTGTTACACCGACATTATCTAAAAGCAGCAGTCTTCCTACTGAAGCTTATTTAGGATTAAGACTTCAATACCAGTATGAACTACTCAGTGACTACTGAGTACAATTAAATCAGAGTTTCAGATTTCTTTGAATTTAAGCAGTCCTCAACTGTAATGTGGCTAAATAATGCAGAACAAATACTTCTGTATCTATACACTAGCACTTAGAAGTTTGTCCATTAGCGATTGGGGGGAAAAAAGTCGATTCAGTTACACATCGTAATGCGTAATTCATAAGTCATGATTTGCAACAATGACTCCAATAATAATTACAAAAAAAAAAAAAAAAAAAAAACATTTTTTAATGTACACAGAGGGACCCCAAAATAAACAAACACACACTTTAATAGCTGTTTGAATGCCAATTGAATTATGGTTGCAACGTGTAGCAACAGATTTCCTCTAAAGATGGCATTATTTGTACCATCATTGACGCCCTCATGCGATCGTGATTTTTTTGTGCATATATTTTTCCATGTTGAAGTGTGTATACATTTTTTGGGACTCTGTACATGCTTAGTATTTGAGGTGGTAAAACGTTGCAATTTCTCTGTTATTCTACAGATGGTGCGCTCTAAACTATTCAAAATTGTCAGGCAGCACAGCACAAACAAAACTTTATAAACTACAGTGGAACCTCGGATTGCGAGTAACGTGGTTTACGAGTGTTCCCCAAACCGAGCAAAGATTTTTAATACATTTTTAATCGGAAACCGAGCAAGTATTAGTTTACGAGCGCCGAGTATCATGTATCACGCATGAGACTCTTATTTTGACACCGAGCGTCACTCTCTCACCTTCCCCCCCCTCACGGCTTCGCAAACACACAAACTCTGCTCGTCTCTTATGCGTGTGCGCGCGCAATTTGACACCGACACACACACACACAGATGCACTTTCGCCTTTCCACCCCCTCCCCGGCTTCACAAACGCACAAAAACTCTGCTCTGTCGCGATTCTTTTCAAAGGTAAGGTGCTGGTTAATTACAATCATTTACAGCAGTGATTCCCTTAGTATGCGCTCTCACCAGGTCAGAGAGATTTCTTTTTTCCCTGTTAAAACGGTGTTCCTGTTGTGTGTGTGTGTGTCCGTTTGTTGTGAAACTTAAGTGATTCTGTTAGTATGGGCTCATGCCAGTCTCGCTTTTTTCCGTTAAAAACGGTGTTTCCGCTGTGTTTATGGGTTTGTTGTGAAACTTAAAAAGTGAGTCTGTTAATATGCGCTCATGTCAGTCTCAGAGAGATTTATTTTTTTCCTGTTAAAACTGTGTTTCCGTTGTGTGTGTGTTTGTTGTGAATCTTAAAAAGCGAGGTATGGAAAGGGAGGAGGAGTGTTACTGTGTAAAACGAGGCAAGGGAAGGGGCTAATTCCACACACACGACGCCTGCATGCACCAACGGAAACACAGGATTTCTGTCAGAATTTATTTGTACTTTTTTTTTTTTTTTTTTTTAAAGGTAAAGGGCAGATTAATTTGTTTTATTTTATAGATTGTATTAATTATTTTTATGTATTTATTTTTTGGGGCTGTGGAACGAATAATTTGAGTTCTCATTATTTCCTATGGGAAATGATGATTTGGTTTATGAGTGTTTTGGAACACGAGTCCACTTCCGGAACGAATTATGCTCGCAATCCAAGGTTCCACTGTAATAATGAATCAGAATATTCATACAATTATAATGGTAACAGAATCGCAATACAAATCAAATTGATGACTAGTTACTATATATATATATATTATATATTAATATCGTATAGGGCGATTCCCGTCCCTATAGTCCATGTGCAAGTGTTTACCTCATGCGCCAGCATTCTGTACAGCTCCTCTTTAGAGATAGCAAGCCTTTCTCTGTCTGTACTGTCAACTACCAGGATGATGAACTGTAAACAAGAGAGATGTAAAAGCTCACCTTATCAAAAGTTCATGTTCAAGTTGAAAAATATTTTTCACACTAAATAGGGCTTTGTGCATTTTGTGAGTTGTCCTGCATGTCCTTACTTGGCAGCACGTCTACATGAGAATGTGTGCGACTGTGTTGCAGTGGTTTGGAACAACACCCAGTAGAGCCCCCATTATCTCGACCTTTCACACACAAACTGTTCTGCTCGAATGGCTATGACGTCCTTTCACTTAGTCCTCTTTGTCAGAGGATCAACTTTGACCTCTGGGTCTGTTGAACGCACTCACACACCAGCTGGCCTTTGAATGGACACAGTTCACGGCACTGATCAATGTGATGGTACACACTGATACACTCACTTACAGTACTGAGCCACTGTTCAGCTCCTGCAAGCCAGAATTTGTTGAAGCAGTACAGCTGGTGGAACTTTGTTAAAAGTGATGTACTTCTATAGATTTATGCACGTTTTTTAAATTTTGACCTATCCTTAATATTCTTCTACACCTTGTTTCTTGTATAACCTGTGACCTGGCTGCTGTAACATGACAATTTCCCTTTGTGATTAATAAAGTACTCCATTAGTACTTATAGTACTCCATCCATCTACCCATCAAACTATATTTTAGTCTCAGCAATTTGTATAAGCTTTTTTTTTTTTTTTTAAACTTCCAAACTCTCTTCTCACAAAATGGGATCTTAATTTTTCAAATAATTTGAATAATTTATAATAACTACTAAAATAGTATTAATAATAGAGTACTGTATAATTACTGAAATAATATTAATAAGAGAGTAAATAAATGAAATAAAATGCATCTTCTATAGCTCAGGAGTACACTTTACAGAAACAAAATGGATTTAATATGTTGTTGTTGAATCATTTGAAAAGGGTACCTCCGTGTTGGAGTAGTACGTGTTCCAAGAGGACCGGAGACTCTCCTGGCCGCCGATGTCCCACATTAGGAAGTGTGTGTTCTTCACAACGATTTCTTCAACGTTACTGCCAATCGTCGGGGACGTGTGGACGACCTCTTTCATCAGGCTGCATGACACATAGGAATACTGCTCAACATGTCCAACACTCCACAACTAGTCATAACCGGTCTATTTATTTTTTAAAAACTACTCACAACTGATAAAGAATGGTCGTCTTTCCAGCGTTGTCAAGACCCACGATGATCACCTTGTGTTCTGCAGATCAGAGAGCAAAATATGTTGAGATGACAGAACCTCATGTGCACAAAGTTTATCATCATTACGCACATGAGAAGCAAAGCGATTGGGCAATAAACCAACGCGAGTTAGCAGGTGGCATACTGTCCCGCTCCCACATCCCGTTCCACTCCCACCCACTTGCTCCTGCATGACTCAGAAATGTGAGTCATGTTTCTGCTTCCTTATATTTGTTCCTACACGTAGCTCCTGAGTTTGTCACTGATACTCGCTGAAGTGTTTGTCTTAAACAGTACACTTCTGTTTACGTTGGTCACATGTCTTAGCCCAGGGCATAAGGGTGACTGAATCTGATGAGAGGCAAAAACATTGCTTTAGACTCATTCTGACAGCAACATTGGATTTTATATATAGAAATGCTCAGTTCTTTGGTGCGTGTGTGTTGAGGGGGCGGGGGGGGATTGGTTGTGTACATTATCTGTAACTAGCCTGTACATATAGCAGGGCGTGCAACAAACAATCAATCAATCAACATAGTTGACTAACCTATGGCCAAAAGACACTGCCTGCAAAAAATTCACCTTTAGCTTTGATTACAGAACACAATGTGGAGGCTAGTTCATCTTTAAAAATTATTGCTCATCCTCCCAGAACATCGCTTTCACAATCCGAGTCTTGGAGCATGTCTGTGACATCAGAGAAAAAAACTCCATTGATGCGAAACCCTGGTCGTTCAGGACATTCAGGTCATTAGCTGATGTCATTTTATTGCCACATAACATTGCTGATCCTCGACCTGACCCACTAAAGTAACCCCAGATCATAGCACTGCCTCCAGAGGCTTGTACAGTGGTCACTATTCATGATGATGCATCACTTCATGAGCTTCCTTTCTTACCCTAAAACGTCAATCGCTCTGGAACAGGGTCAATCTGTAGCCTTATTTCTGATTAGTCACACATGGTTTCTTCTGCCCACACGGCTGTTTAGTCCCAATCCTATGAGATCTCATCACATGGTGTGTATATGGAAATGCTCTTACCTTCACTATTAAACATATCTATGGGTTTTACTGTTGATTTTTCTACCATGCAACACCAACTAGTGTTTATGTGATCTCCATTCAGGTTTTAATTTCCAATATCCTTAGTTGTTTTCTTTGCTTGCTGCATGCTAATAATTTGATCCTTCTGAAATGGTGTTTTTTTTTTTTGTTGACAGTGTTGGCAAGTGTACTTGCCAACAAAAAAAACAATTAGATTCATTGGCGAGTTGACTGTGGGCGTTGTCAGAGCATTCACTGCTGGCATGAACAAGGCGTTACTGCTTACTCAAGTGACATGTATGGTGTGATGGGAACACTTTCATCACAACACAATAAAAATGCTCGGGACGGATTGTCCGTCTTCATTGTTAGTTCACACATGGCTCAAGCGACTTCAAAAGCTGATCGCTAAATATGAGCCATTGAGTAACTGCACAATTTATAATCCAAGTAAGTAGGCCTGAAACGATTCCTCGAGTAAATCGAGTAATTCGATTACAAAAAAAATAACGAGGCAAAATCTTCTGCCTCGCAGTGTCGTTTAATGAATTTTAAAAGCTTGCGTTATGTTTTTGCGCAATTATTTGTTGACGGCACGCTTTTGACACAGCGTGCTTCCGGAGGCAAGCCGCCAGTAAACACCAACGAAGAAGAATCACTTACGTCACCCACAAAGCGGAAGGAGACGCAAACAGTTAGCCGTGTATTGATTTGAGGGAGCGTTCTGTTGCGGGCTGCAAAATGAAAGGGAGCGATAAAATTATCAGCGAGGCCAAGAGAAGAAGAAAGTAGCAAGAGAAAACGACAGAAATTGTCAGTAAAGCCTTATGTTATGCCTGAGATGTAAATTTTGAAACTTTTAGTTGCACAACTTAGTGTTTTTGTGCAATTATTCATTTTAATGTGTGCCTTAGTTTTCTTTATCTTTAAAGTCATTTGAAAAACTTTTTTTTTTGTGCCCGAGAAAAGGCTTTAAAATAAGAATGTATGGTGCTGTAATGCAATTAATTAATCTCAGTCAACTTTAATACCCCTATCTCACCTACACGGTTACGCGTGGTGGCTGGAAGTACGGTTCTTCATGATTCACCGCGGCGCTGCAATTACGTTTCCATCTTTCTGCGTGAAAAATTAAATACGTTTAAGCCGCATTAAAAACAGGTTTACAACATGTACACTAACTCTAATATATACAATGGAGTGCAAAGGTCTTAGACCACCTGTGAAAATACCTGTATTTTATCTCCTTTTCTACAGTAGTTTAGTGCAAACATCAAGACAAATTTATCATCAGCAATAACTTTTTACTGTTTAATGCCACAAGTTTGTATAAAGCGCGACTATCCATACTAGATCAAATTCTGAACACACGCTTCAGTTGAAGAGACCTGACACTACAAGGTTCCTCCATCCTGGTTATTCATGGGCTTTCCTGTAATGAGCAAAGAACCAGTTTTTTCTTTGCTCATTACAGGAAAGCCCATAAATAACAACTAAGTTCGGGGTAAATAATTACGGAGTTCAAGAATCAAGTGCGAAAAACTAGATAATCTAAATATCACGGTCAATATAATTCATTATGACTAACCATTTCAAAGCAATCGTGCGTCACACTGCGCCACTAGAGACTACACATCTGATGCCACGTCTTTGTACCCTGTCTAGCACGTCTACTATGCAAGATCTGGAGCAGGGATAAAATGACGTGCTTTAGGGAACAGACCTTTATGTACCACTGAAGCATTTCCTTCAACTCAGAACAAACCCACGTCCGGTCTCGCTGCGTGGCTATAGTGAACCTACCGCTCACATATTCTGCTTTTTATAGACAACACAAAAAGCTGTGCAAGCCCACACACACACACACACACACTGAGATGGAATCACACTTATGTTATCCAAGAAAAGCATGACAGTTCATGGGCAACCCATGATCAAACTTGGCATGCCAGTGAAAAGTGTGTGTGTAAAAAAGGGGGTACGAGTAGTCTGGCTTTTTGCCCCCTGTGTTTCGATGTGGGCTGATGGAAGGAAGTGAGGACACAAACTTGTTGGGTTTAGACAGCTGCACAATGCCATACAGGAAGCTCTATCAGTATTGCTTCCTTAGGGCTGACTGACCCTTTTGGGACATTTTGGCTTCATTTGGTTTATTTAGTTGATGAAAGAAGACAGCTTGGGGGAATTATGCCACAACTTCCACAAATTTCCTGATCAAAACAAGAACAAGAACAGGATGTGCTTGCAGAGCAGCGTGCTGGGTTTGCAGTGTTACATAGGAGCAGTACCTACTTAAAAAGCTAGCTAGATCACATTAACCCCAAAATATAATCACAAGACGTTTAGTTTCTGATTATCAATGCTGACAAACTGATCAAGTTATCCGGGTTGGATAAGCACCCGAGGCAAAACACTCCTGTTTATTTAGGCAATGATTGGAAGAAACTCAAAACACTTGTCTAACCTCTTATCCTAAAAAAATGCAATGAAGTTGGGGCATTTTGTATCAAACCTGGCTTTATTGCCATAACCCATATCTACTTGCATTCCTGTTCACCTGTTCATTCCTGGTCTGTTGTGCTGATATTAATCTAAGCTCAGGGTATGAGCACAAAACAACAGCATTTGCTGGAACATCTGTCTAAAGGCACATCAATATACAGAGTCTCCACGTAATGTATAGAGAATAATAACTAGCTTAAAAGAAACATTATTTAACAAATAATATAGCCAACAAACGGAAGCTTCTTGTAAGGAGGGCTAGGGTAGAACAGTGATTAAAGGAGGCAGGGTAGTAATGGTCAATAAGTTTTAACAGTCAACTGTTCACACCAGATGCATGATCGGAGTGTCTACTTCACCTCGGCCAGGTTAAAAGTTAAATTAATCTTTCACAGATTTACGTCTTTTTTTTAAAACATTTGCGCCGTTCAAATGCTTCACTCATCACTATAAATATGCCTGAAGTCTTACATATCACTCGGTTGTACGCCAAGCCCCTATTTAACTCGAACGACCTTTGTATTAGCACAACATTTATCAAATGCAAAATTCCAAACATGGATGGAAACCCTTCATGGTAAAATTAATAAAGATCATGTATGACTTGTAGATCTTTCCTGGCCATAGCAGTAACATCTTTTTAACTATGCTTTGAATGGACTTGAGATAGGTAGTAGTTAGACATTCTTCAAGAAGTTTGTCAGAGATTCTCACATCTGCTCGGCCTGACAGGATCACCGGCTGTGCATGCATACATGAATAACGTCATCAGAAGACAATATGGAAGAAAAAAGCCTTCCATGCGCGTTTTGTTGGCCGGGTCATCCAAAACACCAGGCCTTCTGTCACATCCTAAGTCAGAAAAGACCCAGCGTCTGTTCCGAAACACAAAAGCACTGCAGGGGTGGAATACTGACCTTTTCACCCTCCACATTTCCATAGAAAAGAACTTGACACCTACCACCCCAAACTAGCATATGCGACAAGATTAAAAGAACAGAGTTAAAGGATTAGTCTATTCACCTGGCCACTATTCAACTCGATGGGACTCTAACCTGTAATCAGCCCTTACTCACTCCATACTAATGTGTTTCCTATGTTTCTCAAGATGAAGACAAGTTTTATTAACTTGTGTTTTTACTAAAAACACCCTACTAGTGCACAAACAGGATTCTCAAAGCTGCAAATCATTTACACTTAACCAGCAATAATACCATCAGAACTAAAATAATTTCATAACTATTTAAATTACAACCATTGTCCTTTCTAGTCCAGGATGTTTCACAAACAATATTTATGACACTGTTTGGTCAAAAACTAAAACTCTAACAAGCCTATCAAATGTCTGATACCTGGCAGAACTCTTTAATAAACCACACATCTTATAAAATTAGGGTTGTTCTTTCCACGAATGTTTTAAATCAGGCTGTTCACCATTTTTCTAAATACATGTCTATGCTTTCATTCTGTACTCAATAAACTGTTTGTGTATGGCTGTGAGTCCTTACAACATTCACAACGTTCTCTGTCCTTCAGAGCCAAATAATACTGGCTTCTTTTCAGTGTCGGAGTTGTTTTACCCAAAGCACATCCAAACGACCAAAGTGCCTCCATATTTAGGTATAAATTCCTAATCCTTTAGTTGACCTGATGTCAGTTCACTGTCTGATTGTTAGGAGGAGTTTTGCTGTTTGTCACTCATCCAAGGCTGTTTTTTCTTTTGTTACAGCACCACCATGATTTTGTTTATCCACCCGAACATATCCCTTTCGTATTAAGAAAAAGCAAATAACATTGAATTTGTGCACCACATCCATAAAAGACAAGTTAGCAATGCGAAAAAAATGCAACATTGTAGATATGTTATTACAGCAATTTCAACAATTACAAACTAACATCCCAATGTTTAAAATATACTAATACTACTACTACTAATAATAATTATAAACTTTGCTGTTGGGTGAAGTATAACTTTAGTGCACAAGATATTGGGAAAAAAATAGATTCAGTTTATTTATCACCATAGTGGCTTGCAGGGGGCCTGGAGCCAAAACCAGGAGACTTTGGGCACGAGTTGTGGTACACCCTGAACAGGGTGCCAATCCATTGCAGTGCACACACAAACACACAATTACTAACTTGGCAATGTCAGTAAACATAATCTGCATGTCCTTGGAGCAAACCAGAGTACCTGAGGAAACCCACCAAGCATGTGGAGAACATGCAAAGTCCATGCACACAGACCAGAGACTGAAAACATGGACGGTTTTTAATTTTGTTTCCTTTTGAGGCAAATGAGGTAAAATGTTGGAGTTCTTCCTTAATCCAACAGGTGATACAAGCTAAACCAGTCACACATTGTCAGGCAGCACATCATACTGAATGGTAGGAGGGAGTTATTTGCTTTAGAATGTGTTTTATTTAATTGTAACTAACAAATATTTCTACATATTAAAATCAGGATATTTGTAAAATCGTGATACAACCAGAATGGTAATACAAATCGGATAGGCACCTAGGTCTCGTGATAACATGGTGATAATATCGTATCGTACCGTTAACCACGTGTTTATACACATCTACATTTCTACAGGAGATATTTACAGCTTAAGTTACACAAAAGCTGGAACGGGGTTGGTCACTTTGTTAATGAGTGATGGTGACGAAACTTGGAGTAAACAGCTGCTTCATCGAGCATCAGGAAATAAATATCCCTGTCCTGTAACATTATCAGCTTTGTGTGTGTGTGTGTGTGTGTGTGTGTGTGTAAAGCTAACCGCGAAGTTCAGGTGAAACGAGCTGCAGAAGTACATCATCAGCCGCGCAAACACACACACACACACACACACCTGGAGTGCTTCAGTTAGCGCCATATGTTACGAAATCATCTCTAACACCATCGTGATAGAACATAACTGCCCGAGTGCTTACCTTGATTACAGAAAAAGCTCCAGAGTTTGGCCACAATCAGACCCATGGCTTCTTCTGAATATAAACGCGCGCGTGAGCGCTGAGTGAGCTAGCGGCCTGTGCGGCTCTCGCGTGCTAATTCCGTTATGTTGCTCCGGCTACGCTAGCCGCGCGCTGCCCATCTCACCGGCGCGAGGAGCAGAGAGCACGGAGCCGACCCTCTGAGCGGTGGAGGAGATTATTAAACCCCGGGCAGGTAGGTCACTTCAGTTTTTGTTTGTCAAAAAAACCCGGGGCTGCCTCCACATCTCTTTCTCTCTCTCACACACACACACACACATACACTCTTTCTCTCTCGCTGTGCAATCCGCTACAGCCGGATCCCAGACTCCAGCGTGGACACGAGGCGCCTCTGGATGAGAACTAACTAGGAGTGAAGAACTTTCACGTCTTTGCGAAAAGTTCGTAGACAAAAGTAAGCCGGGGTAGTTACACAGCTCGTGAGAGGCAGGACTGTTTGATAAGTGCCGAGCGCACAGCTGTACACTAACACACCACCATCCCCCAACGCCTTATTTTCCCACACGAATATATCTCGCAAAACCCGCCTCTTGCGCTACGATTGGGTAGGTCTACTGAGCTTCCTGCGCTGTGATTGGCTAGTTGTGAATACACGCTATAACACCATTCAATAGACTAAGGACTGGTAAGCACCAGCTACCGTAATGATAATAAATGACAATGATATAAAAAAATATCTAAAACTATTATTTAACATTTAAATGTGAATTTTATTATTATTAGGGAGCAAGCACTGTGATATTAGCCCTATGTTGTCATAGTGTATAAAGGGCCCTCTTGTTCTTCTAAGGATTTTCCCCCTTCATCTATCTATATATTCATCTATCTATCTATCTTGTGATATTGATACAGTATGTTTAAATTCTCCAGCCATCTGTGCTTCAGAGCAGGGTTTGATGTATTTTGATGGTGGAAATAATCAAGGCCTGGGCAGAGAGCTTAGCTGCTCTGGAACAGAAAGACTGTTTCCCCTATAATAAGTAAGAATAAAGAGTTCAACAGTAGGCAGTGTTCTATGAACCAAAATGCAAGAGCTACTATCAGCAATTTGACCAATAAAGTGCAGTACAGGAGGCCCCTACAGCTTCCTCGTGTACAAAGTCTCTGATGTACTTTCAGCAGCTCATTATGATCATATAAGCATAAGCACACTTTTATAGGAAGTGCTAGTAACTCAACACTGGAACAATTTAATGTTCATACTGTTTTGCGAGTCAGCAAATACCTAACAGTTAATTACACTGACATTTTGCTGGACTGACTTTGCAGTACATTTTATGCAATCGAGTTTTTGCCTGCGACCAGTTGTATATAAATTAATCCAGAGCATATGGAAGTAGATCAGAAGAATACATACAGTATGTATCATGGCTGTGTGACTAACTGGAGGACAACCTGGGAGAGGTGTGGTAGCCCTTAAAACTCAGAATATTTTAGCCATTATTTGTTTTGCTGTTTTTTTAATAAACATGTACAGTATAGGGGATCAGAATTGTGCAGTATAGAGTCACATATCCTTTTTTCAGCATTTTCATGCAATTTGCAATTAGCATTGGAACATACTGTAAAATCCTCAGTAATCTAACCAACAAAGCCTGTCTTTTTATTTGGAAATTAAAAAATGCCTTGGCTTCTTTGTCATGTTTTCTTTTTCTTTAAAAATTTCTTTAAAATTCATGTCAGTTTTTATATGGAGCTCTAAATGTGCAACTTTACTAAAAGTCGTAGAAGCTGTAAGAGGAACTGCATTTAGGTAAACTATACATTAAGGGCTACACAATATTCCTTATGAAGAATGATTGGATAATAATAATAATAATAATAATAAAGAAAATCTTAAATGATGTGTCAGTTACATAAGTAGCTTTTATCATTTGGGAAAAATGGCCTGATGAAGGCTCTATAAGAGTGAATTTAGTATTGTTACAGTGCCCTTTGTCGGTGAGTGAGTTGTCTCATCATTTAACCTCTAAGCCAAAAAAAAAAAACAAAAAACACTTATGGGTCATGGGGAGGCTGAAGCCTATGCCAGAAGACTTAGGGCACAAGACGCAAAGCACACACACACACACACACACACACACACACACACACACACACACACACACACACACACACACACACACACACACTACGGGCAATTTAAATTTAAAATGTTTCTGTAATATTGTTTTTTTTTCTTAGACATTTTTGTTTTAGCTTTAGTTTTTGTTTTAGACATTTAGCCTATTACAACTATTCAAATATGACACATTGATTTTAAATAAATGTTTCCATTCAAAAGCGCCAATCAATCTTCCAACGCTGGTTTACACAGTTACTCAGTTTTCAGGACAAATAAAATCTTGAATAGAAGAAGTGTGTGTTGACATCTGTCTATTTCCCATTTATTAGAACAGAATGCTTCTGTTAAACACAGTAGGACAGGCAGAACAATATCTGCTCATCTTTGTAATCAAGCCAAATAGGGCTGGGTTTCCTCAGAGAAAGTTGCAACAGTCTCCACTGATGCATGCTGAACATCCTGAACGTTTTTTTTTAACAGTCAAGTATGTCATGTAATCCTATTGCAGGAAAATTTCAAAAAGTATGTAAGTGGTTGTATTTTTAAAATTTTTTTGTGGTAAGTTTTTTGTGACATTACTTTGCTACAGTAGAAAGAACTGGTTTACCATCATGGTTTAAACATTCACTTTGTTTTTTGGAGTGTTTTAAGGCAAAATAAATCTGCACATTCTTGTGATGCTGGTGAAGTGGCAGTGGTGACATTCTCATTACTGATGCTTTTAAAGTCTGTTCAGCATTTTCTTTGTGGCATATCCCCCCCCAACACCTGGGGCTTTCAGGGTCCTAACATGCTCAAAAAGTCATGAAAATCGGCAGACAGGTTAGAATCTGCTGTCATTAGGATTCCTGAGAGTTTCACACGAGATTTTGCGCATAGTTCATACACATTCGCCCATATGCACACGAAACCAGGTACACATTTAGAGCTCATTAAACTGAACAACTTTTGCATTGCATGTCACAGGCTCTACTTAACAGGAATTCAGTTATTTTGGGTTGTTTGCAAAACGCACCCAATACTCCTCCTAGGGGATTAATACTGTACGATCACCAACAAACCGGCCCTAAGTCATCTCACTACATTTAGGGTGCAAATTTGCGGAAGGATTTTTGATCTCTCAAATTTGTCAGCCATGACGATGTCTTAAAATTGTGCCGAAAAGGGGTTTATAACTTTCTGTGTGACATTATATGACATAATGACATAACACTGAGTGACATCACATTAAGTGATTATAGAGTGATGCTTATTTTTCAGCATCTGGGGCTTTTTTCCTGTCTAGACATAAGACCATTGTCTTTCTGGTGCGCCCAGGTGGCAATGACACAGTGTGCCTGGGCCCACTCATTGTTGCTTGAGGGACAATATACAATTTAAAAAGCTTAAGAGAGTGGAATCTTTAGTTGAACAGAGGACCTTGAACAAAGTGCTGTCCATCATGTCCAACACCAGTCACCCACTGTATGGATTTTTTGCCAAGCAGAAGGGTGTGTTCAGTGGCAAACTTCTATCACAGGGCTGCTATGGAGACAGACTCAGGAAATCCTTCGTTCCCAGAGCCATAGAATGATTTGACACCTCTTCACGGTGCCTGGGAACGTTATTGGGAATTGGGATTCTTGGTCATGATCATCCTTCAGACTCTACTTTTTTAAATATATACTGTATGTCTCCTTTCATAAGAGACTTTTACTACTCATCATCTACATTGTTTTCCTTTTAGTCATTCATTTAAAGCATGGTTTGATGATCTTGCTAGTACAACTACATGTCTTTTGTATTACTTTCTATGGTATACACCTCAAACTGCGTGTTTGTATTTTTCTTCAGTATCAATAAAGTACCTACCCATCTATCTATCTATCTATCTATCTATCTATCTATCTATCTATCTATCTATCTATCTATCTATCTATCTATCTATCTATCTATCTATCAAAACAGCTTCTATATTTGAGTCGAATCTTAAGGTTAACCTAAATGATCTGGCTCAATGATGATGTTTTACAAACAACACATCACTAAGCAATATGTTAACGGGTCTACCATGTAGAGAGGGTGTACAGTCTAAACTCAGCTGAAACTTTCTTATCTACAATCGATTTTTAAGGAATTTTTGCTCGAGCCTTGCTGTTGTCCTACAGTTTGACGTTTTGTTACCGTATCAAAATTTTCAAGGTTACAAAACATTTGGTTTTTACACCTTTATTCATGAGAAACATTATCTCTGGTTTTTATCCGGTTGAACTTCAATGCTGGCGATGCGGTGGCGTAGTGGCGTTGCCTTGCACCTCCAAGACCTAAGTTCGATTCCCGACCAGGTTCTCCCGCATATATTATTCAATCATTGGAGATTGTAATGGCGATTGTGGCCCAAGATTAAGGTTAAATATATTAATTTCCCTGTTTGGTGCTTGATGTCAGTGTACATCATGTCCTCTGTGTGGTGAGGATATCATAATATTTAATTCAATTCAATTCAATTTTATTTATAAAGTGCTTTTAACAATGCTCATTGTCTCAAAGCAGCTTTACAAAATTAAATGAAGATTATAGGAATGTGTATGAGCAAGTAAAAATGTGTATAGATCATAATGATAACATTGTCCCTGATGAGCAAGCCAAGGGTGACGGTGGCAAGGAAAAACTCCCTGAGATGTCAATAGGAAGGAACCTTAAGAGGAACCAGACTCAACAGGGAACCCATCCTCATTTGGTTCATAACAGGTAGCAGATTTTTTTTTGCTGACGTTACTGTGTGTTTGGCAGCTGGAAGTTCAACATATCAGAAGATGTCTAAGTTAACATGGAGTCCAGTTCAGTTCAGCACCAGGGTGGCACCAGGATGAGTCAGACGGGTGCAGTGGGCAGAGGGGGTCTGGATCACTGGGAGTGTGCATGTGGATGTAGTAGAGTATGTGGTTATGGGATGAATTTTGTGTATGCCAGGCTAAAGAGATGTGTCTTGAGTCTGCTTTTAAACTTGGAGGCTGTGTCTGAGCCTCGAATATTATCTGGAAGGCTATTCCAAAGCTTAGGAGTTAAATATGAAAACGCTCTGCCCCTTTTGTGGACTTGGTGGAAATACTACAAATCCAGAGTTTTGTGAAATTAAGGAGCGTGGTGGATTGTAATGTGTCAGAAGACTAGCTAGGTATGTGGGAGCTAAACCATTTAGAGTCTTGTATGTAAGTAATGCTAGTTTGTAATCAGTTCTATACTTAACAGGTAGCCAGAGCAGGAATAATAGTATTGGGGTTATATGATAATTTTTTTTTCATCTAGTGAGAACCCTGGTGGCTACATTTTGGAGTAACTGTAGCTTGTTTATTGAGGACGCAGGACAACCACCTAGTAATGCATTACTATAGTCCAGTCTGGAGGTCATGAATTTATGAACTAGCTTTTCTGCATCAGATATGGATAAAATGTTTCTAAGCTTGGCAATATTTCTAAGGTGGAAAAAGACTGTTTTTGTAATATTGGAAATATGATTTTCAAGGGGCAAGTTGCTGTCTAATATTACGCCCAGGTCTTTCACTGTCAAGCTGGAAGTAATAGTACATCCTTCTAAATACAAGCTGAAATGCGAGAGCATTTGTGTACTGGTTTTTGGACCAATGAGTAATATTAATTTTATTATATTAATATTATGTATATTTCTGTCTTATCTGAATTTAGTAAGAGACAATTATCGGTTATCCAACCATTTATATCTTTGACACGCTCAGTTAATCTGGACAACTTGGATATTTCATCTGGTTTATATCACTCTAACCCTTATAACACTCCCAAAATCATAACAGCTAGCTGAGAATTGTTTTCTGGACCTTGGTGTACTAATGCAAATCAAAGATGTAGTACAAAGAATTTATTTTATTTATAATAAGTATAAAAATGATAAACTACTGTACCATTTAAACAAAAGTAAAAAAAAAATGTTAGAACACTCATTCAATTCATTTAATTTTTTAACTATATTTATTGTCTATTAAAGAACATCTGCTTAATACACATTAAAAGGAATTAACCGAATATCACATGGCATTTATTAAAAGCCCCCAAATGCATTCAAAACACATAACCTAAATGAATAAATAAAATAAAATGATAAAAAGTATATATAAATTATATTCATGTTTATACAATATATTTTTGAACAATATAATTTGTTTGTGTAAAGTAAAATTTATTTGCAAACTGTAAAATTTTATTCTGCACTACGATGGTTAAACGTTGCAATTAATCCATGGTCCAAATGCCTGCTGAATTGTGGGGAATGACTAATTCCTGTGGGGAAACAGATTAATTCCAACCCCTTACAATAATAAAGCAATAAACCTGTACCTAATGATGTGATCTGTGTTTTTTGCTCTGTGATAACTCATACTTCTTCGCTACATAATTAAGGACTGGATGGGAGCAAGAATCTCATCATGGTATTACATGGCTTTATTCCCATATCATTTACAAAAACCCTTCATAGACACAGGTGGTAGGTTTTCCCTTTTTTAAGTCACAAATGTATTTCATTTAGTTTAAGATATTTGTTATACTGAAAAAGGCTTTACTTTTCAAATAGGAAGAAAAGAACTGAACCCATTTCAACTTGTTTGTATTTTATTGGAGCTAGAGACACTAGACGTCTATAGTTGAAGAAACAGGTTATTAAAAGTCTGGGGATACATGTGCTATAGCAAAGGCCTAATGAGATACTGTACATAGAAAACATTTAGATGACACTGATATCACAGTCTAGGGCAGGGCTTCTCAAACTTAATATTCTGTCGCTTCAATCTGTCTCTGTACACATCATGGGTGCCAACATGCTTTAAAGAAAATCCACTATAATTCCCATCCCTAAAGGATCACATATCACCTGTCTAAATGATTACAGACCGATCACACTTACACCTATATCTACAAAATGTTTGGAGATGTTGATGATCAAGCACATTAAGGATGTCATATCATCCAGCCTGGACCATAACCAGTTTGCATACAGACCGACAGAGGATGCATTGGCTATTGTGCTCCATTCTATGTTAGAACATCTGGAACATAAAAATACACATGCTAGGCTCCTCTTTGTCGATTTTAGCTCAGCGTTTAGCACCATTTTGTCAACAAGCTCCAACCTAAGCTTTGTGAGCTTGGATTAAGCACTGTACTGTGCAACTGGACTATGGACTTTTTAACAAATCGCTCTCAGTGTGTGAGAATAGACAAACACATATCATCCACAGTGCTTATTAACACCGGGGTCCCACAGGGATGTGTACTAAGTCACATACTTTACATTATACACACATTACTGCTGCGCCTCCCTCCATTCTAACTACATCATAAAATTTGCCAATGACATCACAGTGTTAGACCTCATCACTTACAACGATGAGTCCTCATACAGAAGGGAGGTGGAACATCAGTTTGGTGATACCCACAACCTGACACTAAATATCAAGAAGACCAGGAGGATAATCGTGGATTTTCGTAGGAACACAAGGACCACTTACCACTTACCCTGCGTTCACACCGAACGCGGCGAGAGCGTCAAAGCTCGTTCTCGCCGCCCTGCCACCGACGCCGCTGTTGGCCGCTCTGACTTAGACCGAATGCCTTTCTTGTATTTAAAGGGGCCGCAAAGCAATCAAGCTTGTTGATCTTATGGAGACTGACCGAAATGTGGAAGATAACAAGAAATTGATTCATAGAAAGAAGAACTGTATTGTAGAAATAAACTAATTATAAGCCATTCGTATGGTGTGGCTTCTGTTCATTGTGAATTGCCAGTCTAATTTAATATATATATATTTTATTATATTATATATTATATATTTTATTATTATATAACATTAGAATCACTTACTAGACTTTGTCTTTAATTAAAATAACATTAATAGTTAATAAACACCCACTATCGCAATAATCAACCTCTCCTCCATTTTGCTTGGGAACTAATGTCGCCGGAACAAAAGTTACAGGACTGCATCCCGCGGAATCCTCTCAAGCGGAGGACCTCCCTTTTAATTGGTTGCCGCTCAACCGCGTCATAGCTCATTACCCTAAAGTTGAGCTGATTTCAACTCCCTTCGCCGCTCTCGCCGCGCCACGCCTCGCCGCGCCACGCCGCCCCGCGCCGCTCTTCGCCGCCGGCTCTCATTGAAAATTAATGACTGGATATGTGGCATTTCATTTAGGATCAATAAAGTATCTATCTATCTATCTATCTATCTATCTATCTATCTATCTATCTATCTATCTATCTATCAGCATTAAGTGAGAAATGAGTACTACATCTTTATTAATATATTATAGTATATTTTTACTGTTATGTAAAAAAATTTAACTTACACAATCTAAATTCATTACACATAAAGTGAAATATTTCAAACTTTGTTTTCATTTCTAGAATTACAGATTACTGCTCGTAAATATAATTAAAAAATAATTAAATTCCCTATATTACTATTTTTCAAGGCTAAGACCTTCGCATAGAATTTTAAATGATTCAATTAAATTTTCATTTCAAAACCGCAAGTTTGCAGATTTTGGCACTGTCATACTCGAAGTCTCGTTAGAAATAATCACAGAGAAAATCGCAGTAAGAGTGATTGCAGAGTAAATCTCAACAGAAATAATGCCCATATATCGCGTCAGAGCAATTGAAAAATGAACATGATGAATAACTGTCGTCATCATGGCAACCTGGCGTAACTACTCAGAGCGGCACACGCTGTTTCTTCATATGATCTTATATTCGATTATCAACATAAAACATATCTTTTAACTTATTTTTATATTTTATTGTATATATTATTCATATTTATATTTTAATTTTAAAAGATAACTTTATCTTAGTACTGTATGTACAAGAGAGGCGGCTGGAGGAAAATGTTGTAGGTGGGAATGTGCTACACTGAATAAACACAAGTATGATTTAAAAAAGAAGAAGAAAAATTCATGTTTGCAGCCCTAACAAATGTAGTGGAAATTTATACTCTCAGAATCTCGTGTTTATTCTTACTCATGACTCTGAAAATAAAAGGCACCCCACCGCCCGCTATTGACCAGCCGCTACTCATGCAGGCCTACCGTAAAAATATTTGAATGAATAATGAGACTGTTTTCATATGCACATTTACATAATTTTATCTGATCACTGACTGATCAACTACTGATACTACAACTACTACTGATCCAGTGCTCCCAGCTATCCAAACCCCCCTCTGCCCTCTGCACCTGCTGACTCATCCTGGTGCTGAACTGACTTCATGTTAATTTAAATAACTTCTGTTATATTGAACTTCCAGTTGCATAACACACATGATGTCGTTATATAATTCCTGTTATCCGTTATCACCCCAATAAGGATGGGTTCCCTGTTGAGTCTGGTTCCTCTCAAAGTTTCTTCCTATTGCCATCTCAGGGAGTTTTTTCTTGCCACCGTCGCCGTCACCCTTGGATTGCTCATCATGAACAATCTCATTATTATCTATAAACATTTTTCTCACTCATACACACTTCCATAAATGTTCTTTTCTTTTTCTGAAGCTGCTTTGAGACATTGACCATTGTTAAAAGCGCTATATAAATGAAATTTAATTGAATGGATGAGTTTTAATTTTTCTTGGACAAAAAACTCAGTGTCCCAAGAATAAAACCAAAGAATAAAAACTTTGCATGGTTTCTGATGGAAGTCACTTTCATACTTGCACAATTACTAAGTTTTTTTTTTGCACAATTACTATTATTTGCACTGTTGTCACTTTGCCATACATAAAACTACACATCAAGGGTGCACTACAATTATCTTCATTTCACTTATTAATTTCTTTCTTTTTTCACTTGTGATTTATAAGTCTTATTCATATGCTTCTTACATAGCTTTTAGTTTTTTTGTTCTAACCATTGCACTAGTAACTTCTGGTCAGTTCTCACATTGCCCTATGTGTACTGACTATATGGAAGAAATAAGGAAGATCTTCTGGATAAATTATCTATCCATCCATCCATCCATCCATCCATCCATCGGGATTGAGTGAGACATGAATCCTGGATATTTATAGTGCATGTTTTTTCTGTTGTATAAAAAAAATTAACTTGCATAAAATGCATTTAATGTAAAGTGAAATGTTTCAAACCTGTCATTAATTTTCCCATCAGCTACCTCTGAGGTAAAGCTATGGGGAAAGTAGCATTATTAAAGTACAGACACAATGGCAAACTTAAAAAAATATATATTTTTTTATTATTATAATTTTTTATTATAAAAAGGGGGGCTAAAATGCTGCCGTAGGTCAGGACTTTTTCTCAATCACCAACACTAATTTTTAGGTTTTATTATAAATAATAACCAAATATTTCCACACACATTGTCATGTTTCCAGGAACGAGGGCGGACACAGATGCAGGGTTCACGTATTTTATTGCGTCTTTTGCGAGAACCGGAACAAAAACAACGAAAAAATAAAGACGATTCACAACAAACAACAAGAACCCACAATTCTTTCGTGGGTAACTCCCCCTGGACTGGTCTAGTGAAAACCAAAAAAAAAAACACAAAAGAAAAGGCGACCTTCGTCGCCGGCTAATAGCCGGAAGCCTAGAGTCCGTCAGCTTTGAACTTGAACTTAGACACCAGTGTCCTCCCGACGCTCGGGGCATAAATCTCTCAGTCCTGGGGGGAGAAACGAGACAATATACAGTGCATAATCAGACCACAAAAGACGCGTGCACAACGGTGAACAGACAATAAGCTACGTGTTCGGCCGGAATAAATAGGAACACACAGGGCAGACACAGGTGAACTTGATTTGGTTTAACAAAAAGACAAATACACACGTAGACACACTAGGGGGGGACAAGGAGCCGGCTCAGTAATCCGGTGAACCCGATCTCGTTCCCCAAGGCTGAGGTGGCACAGATGTGACAGTACCCCCCCCCAAGACCGGCTTCCTGAGGGAGGTGAGGCTGCTCACTCCGCGTTGCCGGAGGGAGTCGGGACCCACCGGACTGATGGGATTGCCGGTGGGCGGGTCGGCCCGGGGGTCGCGGCGCTGGGCGATCCGGCCGAGCTAGATGAAACTCGGAGATGAGCTCACGATTGAGTATGTCCCGGGCCGGAACCCAGCTCCCAGCTCCAAGCCTCCGTCCATCGGACCCCGGATCACTGGCCTGAGGAGGGAAACATGAAATACAGGATTAAAACGGAGGTGACGAGGAAGTTGTAATTTAAATGAAACTGGATTTATTTGTGCTAGAATGGGGAAGGGACCGATGTAACGGGGGGTGAGCTTGCGACAGGGAAGGTTGAGGTGAAGGTCCCGAGTCGAGAGCCATACCCGATCTCCTACCTGGAGCGGAGGACTTTCCCTTCGTCGTCTATCGGCAAATTTTTTAAGTCTCCGAACTGCCTGGGAGATTTTAGTGTGTGCATTCTCCCATACTGTTTCCGCTCTATTGAACCACTGATCCACCATAGGAACATCGGTGGGGGTGGCATCCCAAGGACAGAGCGGGGGCTGGTGCCCGAGCACACATTGAAACGGCGTTAGGCCGGTCGCGGAGTGACGTAACGAATTTTGCGCATATTCCGCCCAGATGAGACAGTCTGCCCATTCATGTTGTCGACTGCTACAGTATGCGCGGAGGGACCTCCCAAGCTCTTGGACAGTCCGCTCTGCCTGCCCATTAGACTCAGGGTGATAGCCCGACGTTAGGCTAACGGTGGTCCCCAACTTCTGAAAGAAAGCTTTCCAGACTCTAGCGATAAATTGGGGACCACGATCTGAAACTATGTCCTCCGGGATGCCGTAACAGCGAAACACTGTTTCGAATAGGTTTTCTGCCACCTGGAGGGCTGATGGGAGAGAGCTAAACGGGATGAAGCGACACCCCTTGAAGAAGCGATCTACTACTACAAGGATTGTCGTGTACCCTTTCGACACTGGCAGATCCGTTACAAAGTCCACCGCGATGTGTGACCACGGTCTGTTTGGTGTTGGCAGGGGCATTAGTTTACCAACGGGTAGGCAACGAGGACTCTTCGTTGTCGCGCATACAGCACAAGACAAAACGACTGTTCTCACGGTTTCGCGCATTTTGGGCCACTAGAAACTTTGGTTCCAGGATGTGAAGCGTGCGAGACACTCCGGGGTGTCCTGATGCTAAACTGGAATGTGCCTCGATTGTCACTCGTTCCCGTAGTGCCTCCGAAACGCACGTGCGACCCGGGGGACAGTTTCTTGGCACGGGGTTGGACCGTGCTGCCTGCGCTATCTCCGAGTCGAGTTCCCATACAATCGGAGCCACTACGAGGGAGGAGGGTAGGATGGGTTCGGGACTTAAGTTTAGATCTGGCGTCGGAAAACAGCGTGAAAGTGCATCGGCTTTCTTATTTTTTGAGCCGGGCCGATAAGTGATATGAAACGAGAACCGCGTGAAGAACAGTGCCCCTCGGGCTTGGCGAGGGTTTAATCTTTTTGCTTGTTGGATGTATTCCAGATTACGGTGATCCGTGAACACCGTGAACTGGTGTTTAGCCCCCTCTAACCAGTGCCGCCACTCCTCTAACGCCGCTTTTATGGCTAGCAGTTCACGGTTACCGATATCATAATTGCGTTCGGCAGGTGTCAGTTTACGTGAAAAGAAAGCACAGGGGTAAAGTTTTACTGGGTGGCCCTGGCGTTGTGACAGCACGGCCCCTATGCCCACCTCTGACGCATCGACCTCCACTATGAAGGGCTTCTCGGAATCCGGTATTTTTAAAATAGGCGCAGTGGTAAATGCTTCTTTTAGACGCTGGAACGCCGCGCGCGCTTCCGGCGAGAACGTGCGCAGATGTTTTGGTTTACCCTTTAGCAAGTTAGTGAGCGGTGCTGCCACTGTGCTGAAGCCCCGGATAAACCGCCGATAGAAATTGGCGAACCCAAGAAAACTTTGTAGCGCCTTGACTGACCTGGGTTCCGGCCATTGTTGCACCGCCGCGACCTTGGCTTCCTCCATCTCAACCCCCTGTGGTCCTATGCGATAGCCGAGAAATGCAATCTCCCTCTTGTGGAATTCACATTTCTCCGCCTTCGCATAGAGCCCGTGCTCGCGCAGACGATGAAGGACGGCGGTCACATGAGAGACGTGCTCGGAATATGACCGCGAGTACACCAGTATATCATCCAAGTATACTATAACATAACGGTTCAACATATCCCGAAACACGTCATTCATGAACCCCTGAAACTCTGCAGGTGCGTTTACCAGTCCATAAGCCATCACGTTGTATTGGTAATGGCCCGATGTCGTGCTAAACGCAGTCTTCCACTCATCGCCCTTACGGACACGAATGAGGTTATAAGCGCTGTGGAGATCGAGTTTTGTAAAGATGGAGGCGCCTCGGAGTTGGTCGATAGCGGCCGGCACCAGCGGCAGTGGGTGCTTATATTTTACCGTCACCGCGTTAAGGCCACGGTAATCTATGCATGGACGTAAACCCCCGGTTTTTTTTTCAATAAAAAAGAAACCTGCTGAAGCTGGTGACGTGGACCTGCTGATGAGCCCCTGCCAGAGAGCCTCCCTCACGTACTCCTCCATGGCCCGAGTTTCCACTACAGACAAGGGATAAACACGCGAGCAGCGCGGTGCTTTCCCCGGCAGGAGCTCGATCGCACAGTCCCACGGCCGATGAGGGGGAAGTCGTGCTGCTGCCTTAACACTAAACACGTCCTGAAACTTGCCGTACTCGGATGGCACTTCGATCGAAACAAGGGCGCGTGGACTCTCTATAGAAGTAGTTTGGACCGAAACTGCCGACGGTGTACAAAACTTGGCGCATCGCGGTGCCCAGGATGTGATGCGACCCTCTGCCCAATTAAAATTAGGGTTATGTGAACTGAGCCATGGCAGGCCCAGCACGACGGACTGATCCATCCGAGGGAGAACAAAGAATTTTAACTCCTCGGTGTGACCGGGGAAAGTTAACCGTAGGGGCGCGGAGATAAATTCAAGAGGCGATTGGTCTAATTTCTTGCCATCCAGAGCTTTCACAGCGATCGGGTACGGAAGCTTCGACCTGGGAGCTCGCAGCGAGGAAAGGATAGTGGCAGAGATGAAGTTTCCGGCCGACCCTGAGTCTATAAGGGGGAAAACAGACATAGTACAATTATTATATGATAAAGAAGCAGGTACACAAAAAGGTTGACGTGAACGAAGTGGCATGTGTGGTATTACTTTTAACAGGGGACAATTTCCCACTCGATGTTTTTCCCCCCCACAGTACAGACACAACCCCGCGGTCATCCTTCTCAGTCTCTCCTGAGCCGACAGGCGGGAGGAGCTCATGTCCATGGGTTCTGCAGGCGCGCCCTCGCGCGGTTCAAGCGGTGGTTGGCTGAGGCTGTTGCGGTTCCTGAATTCGGATCGCCCCCCCGACGCTCTGGAGGGGGCGCGGCGAGGCTGGCCGCGGAGGTGCTGGTCCAGCTTGATGGCCAGGGTGATGCATTCATTCAGCCCCATGCCGGTGTCCCGACACGAGAGCTCTAGCTGAACCTCCGGTTGCAAGCCATCCCGGAACCTGGCCAGTAAACTTTTTTCGCACCAGCCGCTCTCCGCGGCTAAGATCCGAAATTTCACGGCATAGTCTGCCACAGTGGTGTTGCCTTGCCTCAGCCTCAGAAGCTGCTGTTCACCCGACTTGCCCTGATCCGGATGATCGAACATCGCGCGAAAAGCCTGGATGAACCTGTCGTACCTGGTCGTGACGCTTCCACCTGCGCTCCATACCGCGGCTGCCCAGTCCATCGCTGGTCCCGTGAGCTGCTGTGTCACGAAACTTATTTTCTTTGTCTCCGGCAGCTCAGGGAAGTCAGCCAGATAGAGTTCACACGCCAGTAGGAAGCGTTTGCACCCCTCGGGGTTCCCTGCATATCTCTCCGCCTGGGCTGAGCGTGGTGGTGGCGCGGCGGAGGAGAGGGAGATCGGGCTGTTGCAAGCTGGCTGACGCTGCATGCTAAATCGTTAACAGCGCGTGCCAGACTTTCGATCTCCCTTTGTTGACATTGCAGGTACTCGCGTATCGGGTCGTCGTCGTCGGGTAGGGGGGTCCCTGCTGCGTCCCGGTAGGTCTGTTCATCTGTCATGTTTCCAGGAACGAGGGCAGACACAGATGCAGGGTTCACGTATTTTATTGCGTCTTTTGCGAGAACTGGAACAAAAACAACGAAAAAATAAAGACGATTCACAACAAACAACAAGAACCCACAATTCTTTCGTGGGTAACTCCCCCTGGACTGGTCTAGTGAAAAACAAAAAAAAAACACAAAAGAAAAGGCGACCTTCGTCGCCTGCTAATAGCCGGAAGCCTAGAGTCCGTCAGCTTTGAACTTGAACTTAGACACCAGTGTCCTCCCGACGCTCGGGGCATAAATCTCTCAGTCCTGGGGGGAGAAACGAGACAATATACAGTGCATAATCAGACCACAAAAGACGCGTGCACAACGGTGAACAGACAATAAGCTATGGGTTCGGCCGGAATAAATAGGAACACACAGGGCAGACACAGGTGAACTTGATTTGGTTTAACAAAAAGACAAATACACACGTAGACACACTAGGGGGGGACAAGGAGCCGGCTCAGTAATCCGGTGAACCCGATCTCGTTCCCCAAGGCTGAGGTGGCACAGATGTGACACACATCAGTACAATGATAAGTCTCTTTAAATATATTTCTCTATTTTTATACACTTTTCTTCGCCTGGGTGTATGTGCATGTGTATTCATGTCACACATACTGTTTTGCTAACTTTAGTGAGTGCAATACATGTTTAAATGACACAAAATAAAAAATACTTTTTTTATAACTTGAAAAAAAGACTGTATTTTTATTATTGCACCAGCATTTCGTACAAACACTCACTCACTCACTCACTCACTCATGATCTATACCGCTTAACCCTGTATTCAGGGTCACGGGGGCCTGGAGCCTATCCCAGGAGACTTAGGGCACATGGCAGGGTACACCCTGGACAGGGTGCCAATCCATCGCAGGGCACAGACACACACATACACTCACTCATTCACACACTACGGGCAATTTGGGAACGGGCAATTAGCCTAACCTACATGTCTTTGGACTGTGGGAGGAAACCGGAGTACCCGGAGGAAACCCACCAAGCATGGGGAGATCATGTTTTTTTTTTTTTTTACATAATATGTGAATAAATAAAATATACAAATCTATCACTCCCTAGTGAAGCTCAATAAATATGAGAGTTTCTTGTGTAATAGTTTAAGGACCAAAAATAATTGGACAGAATTTAAAACATGATCCACCTCACTTCCCATTAGAAAAGAATTAACACAAGAATTCCTCAATGTGTTATATTTATACATTTTATGGAAGCCTGTCTGATTGTTGCATTGTTACAATCATTAGGCATTGACATATGCAATTTTTAATTACATAGGTGTAAGCTGACAAGTTATAAATTTCTACGGCTCCGACAAATAGGCAAAATATTATCGGATACATTCAATGATTTTATATATAAATACCTGGGCTATACTGTATTTATGTCATATATATCAGCATAAAGTCCAATTTTGCATAGATTCATTTTGTGCCACCAAAACAACTCTGATCCCTGGAGGCATGACTCCACAAGACCTCTGAAGGTGTGCTGTGGTGTCTGACACCAGAACATTAGCAGCAGATCATTTAAGTGCTGTATGTTGCAAGGTGGGGCCTCCATGGATCAGACTTGTCTGTCCAGCACGTTCCATAGATGCCAAAGATTGGATTGAGATTTGGGAAATTTGAAACTCTTTGCCTGCTCCATACACAGCAGTCTAGCATTTGGTGCCCATGATCCTGTCAACAGTTTATTGCAATATTGTCATGCACACTCGTAACATGACCGGCACTAGGACCTGGAAGTAATACGGTCACATTTCAGGAAGCATAAAAGGAAACAAGATGGCGCTTCACATTACTCAGTCATTGAGTTCGCCCATGCCTTGTCTGACGCTTCGCCGACTATTCTGTGAGTACTCACTGATTTGGGTTGCTTCTTTGATTGAGTGTGTGTTACTAGAACGCGGATTTATTTGTGTAGATCCTAGCTCTTTGTGTAAGAGAGTTCTTAGACAAATTGCGTGGTTATCCTACCTACTCGTGTTGCTTCCGCGTTTGGGTTTACCATCCACGCTACACGGGCTAACTGCTAAGGCTTCTGTGCTTACCCTCTGATAGCTCGTGACAAATATGATTGATAGTCAGTGTTAATATTATGGTTGGCCGGTGTATATATATATATATATATATATATATATATATAAATGATCGCCTCATCAATCATGTTAGGCCTCATCAATTACAACGATGAGTTCTCATACAGAATGGAGGTGGAACATCAGCTTGGTGTAATACTCACAAACTGACACTAAATATCAAGAAGACCGGGAAGATAATCGTGGATTTTCGTAGGAACACAAGGACCACTTACCTACCACTTATTCAAGCCTTTCAAGCCTAGTGGGAAAAATGCTTTTATGCCTGAATAAACTGATTAAACAAAATGAATTTAAATGGATTTCCAGCACTGTGAAAATAGCTTGTACTAAGCTCTAGTACTAAATTTAAGATAACACAAAATAACCCAATTGGGCATGAAAAAGATAAGACACGTGGCCCCTAAGACAGTCTGCATTCTATTAGCTGCCTAAACCTGGGCAAAAAAACGTGTGATCGCTATACAGAGACCCTTTGCAGTGAACAAAACAGTGAGCTTTTCTTTGCACATTTGAATCATAACATTATCACCGCATAGGGAATGTAACGTGTAACGTACACTGGCAGAAAAGTCTTGCATCTCCGTGCCCACAGGACAGAACATGAACTCGCTAATTCTGAACGGGTGCCTGTTAGCCAATCTCCAAATAGCGTGTAAAACTAACAATTTATTAATGAGTATAACACTTTTTTATATAAAATTGGAAACATACACTTTATTACACTGCATTATTGTATCCCTAAATGTGAGGCGGACTGGGTCTGATGACTCTTTTTATCTGATCCCAGTCCAAGCGCTGTTGGAGGCTGAATAAATGTCCTGACTGATCAAATACTGATGAGTATTTTTTTCTATTTTTCTTGAAAAATGCTAAACAAAAAACTATATATTTTGTTTAGTACTTAATAAGAACATAGTAATTGTACAAGGAACTGTCACTTTCATGCTGTTCCTTGCACAATTACTACTATTTGCACTGTTGTCACTTTGTCATACATAAAATTGCACATCAAGATTTTGCCGCAATTAACTTCCTTTTATTAATTAGTTCCTTTTTTTTTCACTTGTGATTTATATGCTTTATTCATATGCTTCTTATATAGCTTGGATATTTTGTTCTTAGCATTGCACTTGTAACTTCTGGTCAAGTCGCACATTACCCTGTGTGTACTGACTACATGTAAGATATACAGTGTGTAATCACATCTACAACCTGTGTTTGTGTTACTGTCTCTATTGCTGCTGGATATCTGGAATTACATTTAGGATCAATAAAGTATCTATCTATCCATCCATCCATCCATCCATCCATCCATCAGCATTAAGTGAGAAATGAATGCTGCATCTTTATTAATATATTATAATATATTTTTACTGTAATATAAAAAAATGAAACATACACAATCTAAATTCATTACACATAAAGTGAAATATTTCAAACTTTGTTTTCATTTCTATAATTACAGATTACAACTCATAAATATAAGGAAAAAATTATGAAATTCCCTATATTACTATTTTTCAATGTTTTTAACAATTTAATACATTTTTGAACAGCAATTTACTAAGGCTAAGACTTTCGCATAGAATTTTAAATGATTAAATAAAATTTTCATTTCAAAACTGCAAGTTTGCAGATTTTGGCACTGTCATACTTCCATACAGTCCAAGTGCGATAGATAATTGTGGACCTGACTTCATTTCTGTTCTACTTACAGAAACCCTTAATAGTTACAGGTGTTTGAAACCATATATAATTATCTGAGTCTCTAGTGTCAGGCTTCCTCTGGCTACTTCCAGACACACCACTGACTAACACTATCGCCTGTCTCTTCACCTTTGTGGGAAGCCTGAAGTCAACTTTAGGTTTGAACCATTCCACCCCACAGTCGCGATGGGCGAGCGCCATGACCGTGGTGCCCATGAGGCGCACTGCCTTAGCGTCAGAAAACAAGTCCTCAGTGAAAAGGGTGCGAAACAGCTGCCTCAGACACAGGGATGTTTCCAAACTCCGGTCGCTGCCTACCAGCACCAAAGCCTCCATGTTGACCTCGTAGACCTCTGTGGGAAAAATTCCAGTGCTTCCGAGGATGAAGAGCACACGGGGGACGTAACTGAGGGAGAAGAGTTCCTCCAGGTGTTCAAGCACCTCGTCCAGATCTCTCAGTGTCCGCTGGCACCGCTGCCAAGTCGAATCTCCTGATGACTTGATGGGTTTCCTAACATCACCTTCCTCTAGCTGTAGGCAGAGAATAGTAGTCATATACTCAGTAATCATGTGAATAATATTCGCACATCATAACCGAACACTGATTTTACAGTACTGTTTGAGTTATTCTTTGTGTTTGAGTCTTTGTGTTCTGCTTTTCTCTCACCTGTGTGGTTTCGAGTTGCTGATTTTGGAAGTCGACCATCTCGTCATAGGTCATGGGAAGTTGTTGTCTCTGATACAGGACCCACTTCAGATGCTCACAGATGAATGTGCAACAGCTATAGTGCAATACCACGTCCACACGGCCCTCTTGCTGGGATCTGGATCCTCCTGCGATGTCCTCATTATCCTTGCACACAGACTGCTGTCCCGACACTTGGCTACAGTCAGGCTCGTGCTGTCCCGCCATGTGAAAACCTTCAGGACACATATTTCACTTAGTTTAAGAAATTTGGTATTATTAAATTTGGTATTATTATTTGGCTATTACTTTTCACATAGAAAAAAACTTGAAATCTCTTTATCCTGATTGTTTTTTGTTCCAATACCGATACCATCATGAATTTCGATACTTTTTGGTGCCAGAGAGACTAGTCTTCTATGATTAAAGAACAGTGTTAGAAGAATTACGTAAGGGCCTAATGAGCGACTGTACTTCGAAAATATTTAGATGAAAGCGTAAAAAGGAAAGGCGAAAAATGCTTGGGTGCTTCCATTTCTTCAAGCACAAAGAAAACAGAGAATTTCAGCAGCTGATCCAGGGAGACAGAAAGAGTGGAGCTGATTGGTTGTCACATGACCTGCAGGGCACTTGCGACATTCTGAAAAGTTGAGATGTTTTATCTCACTGTGCCGTGGACACACATAGCACATGAAAGGTCGTGCCAGAAAGAGAGCCTGTGGGTCGTGCCAGAAAGGGAGCATGTGTGTCGTGCCAGAAAGTTCGTGCAAGAAAGGGAGGCTATGTGTTGTGCCAGAAAGGTCGGGCCAGTAAGGGTGCCTGTGTGGTGCCAGAAAAGGAGCCTGTGTGTCGTGCCAGCAAGGGAGCCTTTGTGCCGTGCCAGAAAGGGAGCCTGTGCGTCGTGCCAGAAAGGACGTGCCAGAAAGGGAGCATGTGTGTCGTGCCAGAAAGGGAGCCTGTGTGTCGTGCCAGAAAGGGAGCCTGTGTGTCATGCCAGAAAGGGAGCCTGTGGGTTGTGCCAGAAAGGGAGCCTGTGGGTTGTGCCATAAAGGTCATGCCAGAAAGGGAGTCTGTTTGTTATGCCAGAAAGAAAGCCTGTGTGTCGTGCCAGAAAAGGAGCCTGTGTGCCGTGCCAGAAAGGGAGCCTGTGTGTCGTGCCATAAAGGTCGTGCCAGAAAGGGAGCATGTGTGTCGTGCCAGAAAGGGAGCCTGTGTGTCGTGCCATAAAGGTCGTGCCAGAAAGGGAGCATGTGTGTCGTGCCATAAAGGTCGTGCCAGAAAGGGAGCATGTGTGTGGTGACAGAAAGGGAGCCTGTGTGTCGTGCCAGAAAGGGGGCCTGTGTGTCATGCCAGAAAGGTTGTGCCAGAAAGGGATCCTTTGTGTCGTGCCAGAAAGGGAGCCTGTGTTTCGTGCCAGAAATGTCGTGCCAGAAAGGGAGCCTGTGTGACGTTCCAGAAAGGTCGTGCCAGAAAAGGAGCCTGTGTGTCGTGCCAGAAAGGGAGACTGTGTGTCGTGCCAGAAAGGGGGCCTGTGTGTCGTGCCAGAAAGGTTGTGCCAGAAAGGGATCCTTTGTGTCGTGCCAGAAAGTTAGCCTGTGTTTCGTGCCAGAAATGTCGTGCCAGAAAGGGAGCCTGTGTGACGTTCCAGAAAGGTCGCGCCAGAAAGGGAGCCTGTGTGTCGCGCCAGAAAGGGAGCCTGTGTGTCGCGCCAGAAAGGGAGCCTGTGTGTCGCGCCAGAAAGGGAGCCTGTGTGTCGCGCCAGAAAGGGAGCCTGTGGGTCGCGCCAGAAAGGGAGCCTGTGGGTTGTGCCAGAAACGTCGTGCCAGAAAGCGATCCTTTGTGTCGTGCCAGAAAGGGAGCCTGTGTCGTGCCTGAAAGGGAGCCTGTGTGTCGTGCCAGAAAGGTCATTTTCTGGCACTGTGTGTCATGCCAGAAAGGGAGCCTGTTTGTCACGCCAGAAAGGTCGTGCCAGAAAGGGAGCGTATGGGTCATGCCAGAAAGGGAACCTGAGTGTCGTGCCAGAAAGGGAGCCTGTGGGTCGTGCCAGAAAGGGAGCCTGTGGGTCATGCCAGGAAGGGATCCTTTGTGTCGTGCCACAAAGGGAGCCTGTGTTTTGTGCCAGAAAGGTTGTGCCAGAAAGGTTGTGCCAGAAAGGGAGCCTGTGTGTCGTGCCAGAAAGGGAGCCTGTGTGTCGTGCCAGAAAGGGAGCCTGTGTGTCGTGCCAGAAAGGGAGCCTGTGTGTCGTGCCAGAAAGGGAGCCTTTGAGTCGTGCCAGAAAGGGAACCTGTGTGTCGTGCCAGAAAGGTCATGCAGAAAGGGAGCCTGTGTGACGTCCCAGAAAGGGAGTGTGTGTGTCGTGCCAGAAAGGGAGCCTGTGGGTTGTGCCAGAAAGGTCGGGCCAGAAAGCGATCCTTTGTGTCATGCCAGAAAGGGAGACTGTGTCGTGCCAGAATGGGAGCCTGTGTGTCGTGCCAGAAAGGGAGCCTGTGTGTCGTGCCAGAAAGGTAGCGTGTGTGTCGTTCCAGAAAGGTTCTGCCAGAAAGGGAGCCTGTGTGTTGCGCCAGAAAGGGAGCCTGTGTGTCGCGCCAGAAAGGGAGCCTGTGGGTCGTGCCAGAAAGGTCATTTTCTGGCACTGTGTGTCGTGCCAGAAAGGGAGCCTGTTTGTCGTGCCAGAAAGGTCGTGCCAGAAAGGGAGCCTATGGGTCATGCCAGAAAGGGAATCTGAGTGTCGTGCCAGAAAGGGAGCCTGTGGGTCGTGCCAGAAAGGGAGCCTGTGGGTCGTGCCAGAAAGGGAGCCTATGGGTCATGCCAGGAAGGGATCCTTTGTGTCGTGCCACAAAGGGAGCCTGTGTTTTGTGCCAGAAATGTTGTGCCAGAAAGGTTGTGCCAGAAAAGCAGCCTGTGTGTCGTGCCAGAAAGGGAGCCTGTGTGTCGTGCCAGAAAGGGAGCCTGTGTGTCGTGCCAGAAAGGGAGCCTGTGTGTCGTGCCAGAAAGGGAGCCTGTGGGTCATGCCAGAAAGGGAGCCTTTGAGTCGTGCCAGAAAGGGAACCTGTGTGTCGTGCCAGAAAGGTCGTGCAGAAAGGGAGCCTGTGTGACGTCCCAGAAAGGGAGTGTGTGTGTCGTGCCAGAAAGGGAGCCTGTGGGTTGTGCCAGAAAGGTCGGGCCAGAAAGCGATCCTTTGTGTCATGCCAGAAAGGGAGACTGTGTCGTGCCAGAATGGGAGCCTGTGTGTCGTGCCAGAATGGGAGCCTGTGTGTCGTTCCAGAAAGGTTCTGCCAGAAAGGGAGCCTGTGTGTTGCGCCAGAAAGGGAGCCTGTGTGTCGCGCCAGAAAGGGAGCCTGTGGGTCGTGCCAGAAAGGTCATTTTCTGGCACTGTGTGTCGTGCCAGAAAGGGAGCCTGTTTGTCGTGCCAGAAAGGTCGTGCCAGAAAGCGATCCTTTGTGTCATGCCAGAAAGGGAGACTGTGTCGTGCCAGAATGGGAGCCTGTGTGTCGTGCCAGAAAGGTAGCCTGTGTGTCGTTCCAGAAAGGTTCTGCCAGAAAGGGAGCCTGTGTGTTGCGCCAGAAAGGGAGCCTGTGTGTCGCGCCAGAAAGGGAGCCTGTGGGTCGTGCCAGAAAGGTCATTTTCTGGCACTGTGTGTCGTGCCAGAAAGGGAGCCTGTTTGTCACGCCAGAAAGGTCGTGCCAGAAAGGGAGCGTATGGGTCATGCCAGAAAGGGAACCTGAGTGTCGTGCCAGAAAGGGAGCCTGTGGGTCGTGCCAGAAAGGGAGCCTGTGGGTCATGCCAGGAAGGGATCCTTTGTGTCGTGCCACAAAGGGAGCCTGTGTTTTGTGCCAGAAAGGTTGTGCCAGAAAGGTTGTGCCAGAAAGGGAGCCTGTGTGTCGTGCCAGAAAGGGAGCCTGTGTGTCGTGCCAGAAAGGGAGCCTGTGTGTCGTGCCAGAAAGGGAGCCTGTGTGTCGTGCCAGAAAGGGAGCCTGTGTGTCGTGCCAGAAAGGGAGCCTTTGAGTCGTGCCAGAAAGGGAACCTGTGTGTCGTGCCAGAAAGGTCATGCAGAAAGGGAGCCTGTGTGACGTCCCAGAAAGGGAGTGTGTGTGTCGTGCCAGAAAGGGAGCCTGTGGGTTGTGCCAGAAAGGTCGGGCCAGAAAGCGATCCTTTGTGTCATGCCAGAAAGGGAGACTGTGTCGTGCCAGAATGGGAGCCTGTGTGTCGTGCCAGAAAGGGAGCCTGTGTGTCGTGCCAGAAAGGTAGCCTGTGTGTCGTTCCAGAAAGGTTCTGCCAGAAAGGGAGCCTGTGTGTTGCGCCAGAAAGGGAGCCTGTGTGTCGCGCCAGAAAGGGAGCCTGTGGGTCGTGCCAGAAAGGTCATTTTCTGGCACTGTGTGTCGTGCCAGAAAGGGAGCCTGTTTGTCGTGCCAGAAAGGTCGTGCCAGAAAGGGAGCCTATGGGTCATGCCAGAAAGGGAACCTGAGTGTCGTGCCAGAAAGGGAGCCTGTGGGTCGTGCCAGAAAGGGAGCCTGTGGGTCGTGCCAGAAAGGGAGCCTATGGGTCATGCCAGGAAGGGATCCTTTGTGTCGTGCCACAAAGGGAGCCTGTGTTTTGTGCCAGAAATGTTGTGCCAGAAAGGTTGTGCCAGAAAAGCAGCCTGTGTCGTGCCAGAAAGGGAGCCTGTGTGTCGTGCCAGAAAGGGAGCCTGTGTGTCGTGCCAGAAAGGGAGCCTGTGTGTCGTGCCAGAAAGGGAGCCTGTGGGTCATGCCAGAAAGGGAGCCTTTGAGTCGTGCCAGAAAGGGAACCTGTGTGTCGTGCCAGAAAGGTCGTGCAGAAAGGGAGCCTGTGTGACGTCCCAGAAAGGGAGTGTGTGTGTCGTGCCAGAAAGGGAGCCTGTGGGTTGTGCCAGAAAGGTCGGGCCAGAAAGCGATCCTTTGTGTCATGCCAGAAAGGGAGACTGTGTCGTGCCAGAATGGGAGCCTGTGTGTCGTGCCAGAATGGGAGCCTGTGTGTCGTGCCAGAAAGGGAGCCTGTTTGTCATGCCAGAAAGGTCGTGCCAGAAAGGGAGCCTATGGGTCATGCCAGAAAGGGAGCCTGTGGGTCGTGCCAGAAAGGGATCCTTTGTGTCGTGCCAGAAAGGGAGCCTGTGTTTCATGCCAGAAATGTTGTGCCAGAAAGGTTGTGCCAGAAAAGCAGCCTGTGTGTCGTGCCAGAAAGGGATCCTGTGTGTCGTTCCAGAAAGGTCGTGCCAGAAATGGAGTCTGTGTGTTGTGCCAGAAAGGAAGCCTGTGGGTTGTGCCAGAAAGGTCGTGCCAGAAAGGGAGCCTTTGTGCCGTGGAAGAAAGGGAGCCTGTGTGTCGTGCCAGAAAGGGAGTCTGTGTGTCATGCCAGAAAGGTCTTGCCAGAAAGGTTGTGCGAGAAAGGGAGCCTGTGTGTCCTGCCAGAAAGGGAGCCTGTGTGTCGTTACAGAAACGGAGCCTGTGTGTCGTTACAGAAACGGAGCCTGTTTGTTGTGCCAGAAAGGTTGTGCCAGAAAGAGAGCCAGTGTGTCATGCCAGAAAGAAAGCCTGCGTGTCGTGCCAGAAAGGGAGCCTGTGTGTCGTGTCATAAAGGTCGTGCCAGAAAGGGAGCCTGTGTGTCGTGCCAGAAAGGGAGCCTGTGTGTCGTGCCAGAAAGGGAGCCTGTGTGTCGTGCCAGAAAGGGAGCCTGTGTGTCGTGCCAGAAAGGGATCCTGTGTGTCGTTCCAGCAAGGTCGTGCCGGAAATGGAGCCTGTGTGTCGTGCCAGAAAGGGAGCCTGTGGGTTGTGCCAGAAAGGTTGTGCCAAAAAGGGAGCCTGTGTCGTGCCAGAAAGGGAGCCTGTGGGTTGTGCCAGAAAGGGAGCCTGTGGGTTGTGCCAGAAAGGTTGTGCCAAAAAGGGAGCCTGTGTCGTGCCAGAAAGGGAGCCTGTGGGTTGTGCCAGAAAGGGAGCCTGTGTTTTGTGCCAGAAATGTTGTGCCAGAAAGGTTGTGCCAGAAAAGCAGCCTGTGTCGTGCCAGAAAGGGAGCCTGTGTGTCGTGCCAGAAAGGGAGCCTGTGTGTCGTGCCAGAAAGGGAGCCTGTGTGTCGTGCCAGAAAGGGAGCCTGTGTGTCGTGCCAGAAAGGGAGCCTGTGGGTCATGCCAGAAAGGGAGCCTTTGAGTCGTGCCAGAAAGGGAACCTGTGTGTCGTGCCAGAAAGGTCGTGCAGAAAGGGAGCCTGTGTGACGTCCCAGAAAGGGAGTGTGTGTGTCGTGCCAGAAAGGGAGCCTGTGGGTTGTGCCAGAAAGGTCGGGCCAGAAAGCGATCCTTTGTGTCATGCCAGAAAGGGAGACTGTGTCGTGCCAGAATGGGAGCCTGTGTGTCGTGCCAGAATGGGAGCCTGTGTGTCGTGCCAGAAAGGGAGCCTGTTTGTCATGCCAGAAAGGTCGTGCCAGAAAGGGAGCCTATGGGTCATGCCAGAAAGGGAGCCTGTGGGTCGTGCCAGAAAGGGATCCTTTGTGTCGTGCCAGAAAGGGAGCCTGTGTTTCATGCCAGAAATGTTGTGCCAGAAAGGTTGTGCCAGAAAAGCAGCCTGTGTGTCGTGCCAGAAAGGGATCCTGTGTGTCGTTCCAGAAAGGTCGTGCCAGAAATGGAGTCTGTGTGTTGTGCCAGAAAGGAAGCCTGTGGGTTGTGCCAGAAAGGTCGTGCCAGAAAGGGAGCCTTTGTGCCGTGGAAGAAAGGGAGCCTGTGTGTCGTGCCAGAAAGGGAGTCTGTGTGTCATGCCAGAAAGGTCTTGCCAGAAAGGTTGTGCGAGAAAGGGAGCCTGTGTGTCCTGCCAGAAAGGGAGCCTGTGTGTCGTTACAGAAACGGAGCCTGTGTGTCGTTACAGAAACGGAGCCTGTTTGTTGTGCCAGAAAGGTTGTGCCAGAAAGAGAGCCAGTGTGTCATGCCAGAAAGAAAGCCTGCGTGTCGTGCCAGAAAGGGAGCCTGTGTGTCGTGTCATAAAGGTCGTGCCAGAAAGGGAGCCTGTGTGTCGTGCCAGAAAGGGAGCCTGTGTGTCGTGCCAGAAAGGGAGCCTGTGTGTCGTGCCAGAAAGGGAGCCTGTGTGTCGTGCCAGAAAGGGATCCTGTGTGTCGTTCCAGCAAGGTCGTGCCGGAAATGGAGCCTGTGTGTCGTGCCAGAAAGGGAGCCTGTGGGTTGTGCCAGAAAGGTTGTGCCAAAAAGGGAGCCTGTGTCGTGCCAGAAAGGGAGCCTGTGGGTTGTGCCAGAAAGGGAGCCTGTGTGTCGTGCCAGAAAGGGAGCCTGTGTGTCGTGCCAGAAAGGGAGCCTGTGTGTCGTGCCAGAAAGGGAGCCTGTGTGTCGTGCCAGAAAGGGAGCCTGTGTGTCGTGCCAGAAAGGGAGCCTGTGTGTCGTGCCAGAAAGGGAGCCTTTGAGTCGTGCCAGAAAGGGAGCCTGTGGGTCGTGCCAGAAAGGGAGCCTGTGGGTCATGCCAGAAAGGGAGCCTTTGAGTCGTGCCAGAAAGGGAACCTGTGTGTCGTGCCAGAAAGGTCGTGCAGAAAGGGAGCCTGTGTGACGTCCCAGAAAGGGAGTGTGTGTGTCGTGCCAGAAAGGGAGCCTGTGGGTTGTGCCAGAAAGGTCGGGCCAGAAAGCGATCCTTTGTGTCATGCCAGAAAGGGAGACTGTGTCGTGCCAGAATGGGAGCCTGTGTGTCGTGCCAGAATGGGAGCCTGTGTGTCGTGCCAGAAAGGGAGCCTGTTTGTCATGCCAGAAAGGTCGTGCCAGAAAGGGAGCCTATGGGTCATGCCAGAAAGGGAACCTGAGTGTCGTGCCAGAAAGGGAGCCTGTGGGTCGTGCCAGAAAGGGAGCCTGTGGGTCGTGCCAGAAAGGGAGCCTATGGGTCATGCCAGGAAGGGATCCTTTGTGTCGTGCCACAAAGGGAGCCTGTGTTTTGTGCCAGAAATGTTGTGCCAGAAAGGTTGTGCCAGAAAAGCAGCCTGTGTCGTGCCAGAAAGGGAGCCTGTGTGTCGTGCCAGAAAGGGAGCCTGTGTGTCGTGCCAGAAAGGGAGCCTGTGTGTCGTGCCAGAAAGGGAGCCTGTGGGTCATGCCAGAAAGGGAGCCTTTGAGTCGTGCCAGAAAGGGAACCTGTGTGTCGTGCCAGAAAGGTCGTGCAGAAAGGGAGCCTGTGTGACGTCCCAGAAAGGGAGTGTGTGTGTCGTGCCAGAAAGGGAGCCTGTGGGTTGTGCCAGAAAGGTCGGGCCAGAAAGCGATCCTTTGTGTCATGCCAGAAAGGGACTCTGATTGTCGTGCCAGAAAGGGAGCCTGTGTGTCATGCCAGAAAGGTCGTGCCAGAAAAGGAGCCTGTGTGTCGTGCCAGAAAGGGAGCCTGGGTGTCGTGCCAGAAAGGGAGCCTGTGGGTCGTGCCAGAAAGGGACTCTGATTGTCGTGCCAGAAAGGGAGCATGTGTGTCATGCCAAAAAGGTCATGCCAGAAAGGGGAGCCTGTGTCGTGCCAGAACGGGAGTCTGTGTGTCGTGCCAGAAAGGGAGCCTGTGTGTCGTGCCAGAAAGGGAGCCCGTGTGCCGTCCCAGAAAGGTCGTGCAAGAAAGGGAGCCTTTGTGCCGTGCAAGAAAGGGAGCCTGTGTGTCGTGCCAGATAGGGAGCCTGTGTGTCATGCCAGAAAGGTCGTGCCAGAAAGGTTGTGCGAGAAAGGGAGCCTTTGTCCTGCCAGAAAGGGAGCCTGTGTCGTGCCAGAAAGGGAGCCAGTGTGTCGTGCCAGAAAGGTTGTGCCAGAAAGAGAGCCAGTGTGTCATGCCAGAAAGAAAGCCTGCGTGTCGTGCCAGAAAGGGAGCCTGTGTGTCGTGCCATAAAGGTCGTGCCAGAAAGGGAGCCTGTGTGTCGTGCCAGAAAGGGAGCCTGTGTGTCGTGCCAGAAAGGGAGCCTGTGTGTCGTTCCAGAAAGGTCGTGCCAGAAATGGAGCCTGTGTGTCGTGCCAGAAAGGGAGCCTGTGGGTTGTGCCAGAAAGGTCGTGCCAAAAAGGGAGCCTGTGTCGTGCCAGAAAGGGAGCATGTGTGTCATGCCAAAGGTCATGCCAGAAAGGTCATGCCAGAAAGGGAGCCTGTGTGTTGTGCCAGAAAGTGAGCCTGTCTGTCGTGCCAGAAAGGTCGTCCCAGAAAGAGAGCCAGTGTGTCATGCCAGAAAGGGAGCCTGTGTGTCGTGCCAGAAAGGGATCCTGTGTGTCGTTCCAGAAAGGTCGTGCCAGAAATGGAGCCTGTGTGTCGTGCCAGAAAGGGAGCCTGTCGGTTGTGCCAGAAAGGTCGTGCCAAAAAGGGAGCCTGTGTCGTGCCAGAAAAGGGAGCATGTGTGTCATGCCAGAAAGGTCATGCCAGAAAGGGAGCCTGTGTGTTGTGCCAGAAAGTGAGCCTGTCTGACGTGCCAGAAAGGTCGTCCCAGAAGGTCGTGTGTGTCATGCCAGAAAGGTCATGCCAGAAAGGGAGCCTGTGTGTTGTGCCAGAAAGGGAGCCTGTGTGTTGTGCCAGAAAGGTCGTGCAAGAAAGGGAGCTTGTGTGTCGTGCTAGAAAGGGAGCCTGTGGGTTGTGCCAGAAAGGTCGTGCCAGAAAGGGAGCCTGTTTGTCATGCCAGAAAGAAAGCCTGTGTGTCGTGCCAGAAAGGTCGTGCCAGAAAGGGAGCCTGAGTGTCGTGCCAGAAAGGGAGCTTGTGTGTCGTGCCAGAAAGGGAGCCTGTGGCTCGTGCCAGAAAGGGAGCCTTTGAGTAGTGCCAGAATATGAACCTGTTTGTCGTGCCAGAAAGGGATCCTCTGTGTCGTGCCAGAAAGGTCATGCCAGAAAGCGAGCCTGAGTGTCGTGCCAGAAAGGGAGCCTATGTGTCTTGCTATAAAGGGAGCCTGTGTGTCGTGCCAGAAAGGTTGTGCCAGAAAGGACGTGCCAGAAATGGAGCCTTTGGGTTGTGCCAGAAAGGGAGCCTGTGGGTCGTGCCAGAAAGGTCGTGCCAGAAAGAGAGCCTGTGTGTCGTGCCAGAAAAGGAGCCTGTGGTGTCGTGCCAGAAAGGGAGCCTGTGTGTCATGCCAGAAAGTTTGTGCCAGAAAGAGAGCCTTTGGGTAGTGCCAGAAAGGGTGCCTGTGTGTCGTGCAAGAAAGGTCGTGCCAAAAAGGGAGCCTGTGTGTCGTGCCAGAAAGGTCGTGCCAGAAAGAGAGCCTGTGTGTCGTGCCAGAAAGGGAGCCTGTGGTGTTGTGCCAGAAAGGGAGCCTGTGTGTCGTGCCAGAAAGTTTGTGCCAGAAAGGGAGCCTTTGGGTAGTGCCAGAAAGGGAGCCTGTGTGTCGTGCAAGAAAGGTCATGCCAAAAATGGAGCCTGTGTGTCGTGCCAGAAAAGGAGCCTGTGTCGTGCCAGAAAGGGAGCTTGTGTGTCATGCCAGAAAGGGAGCCTGTGTCATGCCAGAAAGCGAGCAAGTGTGTCATGACAAAAAGGTCTTGCCAAAAAGGGAATCTGTGTGTTGTGCCAGAAAGTGAGACTAATGGTCGTGGCAGGACGGGAACCTGTGTGTCATGCCTGAAAGTGAGCCTGAGGGTCGTGCCAGGAAGGGAGCCTGCGTGTCCTGCCAGAAAGGTCGTGCCAAAAAGGGAACCTTTGGGTAGGGCGAGAAAGGGAGCCTGTGCGTCGTGCCAGAAAGTGAGCCTGTGTTGTGCGAGAAAGGGAGCCAGTGTGTCGTGGCAGAAAGGGAGCCTGTGAGTCGTGCCAGAAAACGAGCCTGTGTGTCATGCCAGAAAGGGAGCCTGTGTCGTGCCAGAAAGGTCGTGCCTGAAAAGGAGCCTGTGTGTCGTGCCAGAAAAGGAGCCTGTGTGTTGTCCCAGAAAGGGAGCCTGTGTCATGCCAGAAAGGGAGCAAGTGTGTCGTGCCAGAAAGGGAGCCTGTGTGTCGTGCAAGAAAGGTCGTGCCAAAAAGGGAATCCGTGTGTCGTGCCAGAAAGTGACGCTAAGGGTCGTGCAAGGAAGGGAGCCTGTGTGTCGTGCCAGAAAGTTCGTGCCAGAAATGGAGCCTGTCTGTCCTGCCAGAAAGGTTGTGCCAGAAAGGTCGTGCCAGAAAGGGAGCCTTTGGGTCGAGTGAGAAAAGGAAGCCTGTGGGTCGTGCCAGAAAGTGAGCCTGATGGTCGTGCCAGAAAGGGAGCCTCTGTGTCGTGCCATGAAGGGAGCCTGTGTGTCGTGCCAGAAAGGGAGCCTGTGTCATGCCAGAAAGGTCTTGCCAGAAATGGAGCATGTTTCGTGCCAGAAAGGGATCCTGTGTGTCGTGCCAAATGGTCGTGCTTGAAAGGTCGTGCCAGAAAGGGAGCCTTTGGGTAGGGCGAGAAAGGGAGCCTGTGGGTCGTGCCAGAAAGTGAGCCTGATGGTCGTGCCAGAAAGGGAGTCTGTTTGTCGTGCCATAAAGGGAGCCTCGGTGTCATACCAGAAAGGTCGTGCCAGAAAGGGAGCCTTTGGGTAGGGCCAGAAAGGGAGCCTGTGTGTCGTGCCAGAAAGGGAGCCTGTGTCATGCCAGAAAGGTCTTGCCAGAAATGGAGTGTGTGTCCTGCCAGAAAGGGGGTCTGTGTGTCGTGCCAAAAGGTTGTGCCTGAAAGGTAGTGCCAGAAAGGGCATGCCAGAAAGGTCGTGAACGAAATGGAGCCTTTGGGTCGTGCCAGAAACGGAGCCTGTGGGTCGTGCGAGAAAGGGAGCCTGTGTGTTGGGCCTGAATGGTCGTGCTAGTAAATGTCGTGCCAGAAAGTTTGTGCCAAGAAGGGATCCTGTATAATGTATATTATACATTTTCACATTGAACATTTAATCTCTCACCTTCTTGATAAATTTTTAATCTAAAACGTGATAGTGAAGGTGAAGCAGATGATGAAGTAACTGTAACCCTACTTTTGGCCCACGCTGTATATCTCCATGTCACTTTTTCTGATTTGTTTTTGAAGATGGACCTTATACATCTCCTTTGCTGGCAACTAGGAAGGCAAAAATAATTAAATAAATGAGATTCTGTCAGACAGTAAAATTTAAATATGGACAACTGCACACAAGCTCTTGCACTGCGTAGATCGTGCATTGAGGTTGAAGGGCCTTGATCTGTGGGCAAATCCCCAGGTATGTACTGTGAAAGAACAATGACAGTTTTAACAGTCAAAAGGATGCGGAAAGGATGTTTAATTATTTTGCATGAAACTGTAAACCCCAAAGTTGGCAAAACTCCAACTGAGGTAACCAGTTACACACATTTTTTTTAAGTAATGATGTTTCCAATTTTAAGTAAACAGAACTATAAATTTGAGTTTGTTGAACTTGTTGCAAATCAAATAAATTGTTGCTGCAGTTGTCTAGAATCGAACCCGGGCCTTTTGCATGGCAGGCGAAACATTTACCACTGAGCCACCAGTGCTTTATAGATTTTAAGTTGGTGGAACATTAAGGTGACAGTTACTGTTACTTAAGTACTTATGATTACTTAAAATATCAAATTTGTTCAGCTAAATTGAAAAGTGTCACCAAAAAGTTCTGAATACTCAAAAAGGTCTATTTAAATAATTGCAATTATTTAGGTTAACAGTACTCAATGTGTTTAATTACTTTGAGCATTAGGGTTTACAGTGTATAATAAAAGGGGAGGCGATGTCAAATTTGCTATTTAATACTCTCACGCATTTACAGTACTCTGTCTGTTATTTTTTGCCAAGCCCACTCTCTTTCTTTAACCGATGCAGCCGTATTGGTTTTTTTCATTATTATTGGCGTGAATTCTTCATATGCTGCATTAAAACCTCCATCTCCGCCTCTGTGAAGTATGACGCTGTCTTTTTTTCACTTTGGTTTTCCATTTTGACTCGTGAAATCGGCGATCCATTTAAAATGTCTTTATTTAAGCACCGTGCACGCGCATTAACTCTTCTCAGGTGTTTTGGAACCGACATACTCATGGTATGCGGGTTTGGGTAAATCAACCCGGAGGTTAAGTTTTACCAAATGGTAAGTTAACCCAGCTTTCTGGAATACCCCCCAGGTGACAATATTTAAAAAATAAACATTAATAACACTGACTAGCTAATTAAACCCAAAAGTGTGCTAATGCTGCAGGCTAGTTAGCATAGCTAATGTTTCTGCACAGTTCTCCTTGACTTTAGTAAATATTTAGTAACCTAGCTCATTGTTTTAACTAACATAAAATAAAGTATTAACTAGTCATGCTCATTATCCTTAACCTAGAGCTTTATTTCTGCCCACTATTTTCCCTACTTTTTATTTTCCTGATTAGTTTCCTGTTTTAACCCTGTTTGTGCTAGAGAGAGGGGGAGAGAAACGGCAAACTAAACTCGGTAATTAACTCACCGGTGGTAATGAGCTCCTCTCCGGTCTGAAACTCTCTCCTCATCCACAAGCTCATCTCGACTGCAGGACTCGAAGAGTCAATTCTCGTTAGAAACAATCACAAAGAAAATCGCAGTAAGAGTGATCGCAGAGTAAATCTCAACAGAAATAATTCTCACAGAGTAAGCGGCTTTATATATCGCGTCAGAGCGTCAGATCGCAATTGAAAAATAAACATGATGCATAATTGTCATCACCGTGGCGACCTGACATCACTTCTCAGAGCGGTACGCCCTGTATCTTCATATTTTCTTATATTCGATTATCAACATAAAACACATACAGTATTATAGCTTATTTTTATATTTTATTGTATACATCATTCATATTTATATTTTAACTTTATAAGATTACTTTATCTTTGTACTGTATGTACAGTACAGGTGTGGCGGCTGGTGGAAAATGTTGTAGGTGGGAATGTGCTACACTGACTAAACACAAGTATGTTTAGAAAAAGAAAAACTAATGTTTGCAGCCCTAACAAATGTAGAAAATATTTATACTCGTGTTTATTCTTACCCTGCGTTCACACCGAACGCGGCGAGAGCGTCAAAACGGCCGGAAGTCATTCATTTTCAATGGGAGCCGGCGGCGAAGAGCGGCGAAGGGCGGTGCGGCACGGCGTGGCGCGGTGAGAGCGGCGAAGGGAGTTGAAATCAACTCAACTTTATGGTAATGAGCTATGACGCAGTTGAGCGGCAACCAATAAAAAAGTAGAGGTCCTCCGCTTGAGCAGATTCCACGGAACGCAGTCCTGTAACTTTTGTTCCGGCGACATTAGTTCCCAAGCAAAATGGAGGAGAAATTAATTATTGCGGTAGCGGGTTTCCCGGTTATTTATGACATGTCCCTGACATTAATTTTAAAAAATGATGCGTGGGCAAAGGTGTCTGAAATTGTTGGTGTTTAAATATAATATGAAATATAATATAATAATAAAAAAATATTAAATTAGACTAGCAATTTACAACGAACAGAAGCCACACCATACATGCCTTATATGCCTTATAATTTGTTTATTTCTACAATACAGTTCTTTCTATCAATCAATTTCTTGTTTTCTTCCACATTTTGGTCAGTCTCCATAAGATCAACAAGCTTGATTGCTTTGTGGCCCCTTTAAATACAAGAAAGGCGTTCGGTCTACATCAGAGCAGCGAAGCGCGGTGACGAGCGGCGACAGGCGTCGGCGCCAGGGCGGCGAGAGCGAACTTTGACGCTCTCGCCGCGTTCGGTGTGAACGCAGGGCTACTCACGAGTCTGAAAATAAAAGGCACTCTTTATTGACCAGTCGCTACGTATGCAGGCCTACTGTACAAAATATTTTGATTTATTATTAATGACCAATATTTACTATTTGTAGTTTTTAATAATGAGACCGTTTTCACTTTAAATAATCATATGAACAATTACATAATTTTATCTGATCACTGACTGATCAACTACTGATGCTACAACTACTACTGCTCCAGTGCTCCCAGTTATCCAAACCCCCCTCTGCACCTGTTGATTCATCCTGGTGCTGAACTGACTTCATGTTAATTTAAATACCTTCTGCTATATCGAACTTTCAGCTGCATAACACACGATGTTATATAATTTCTGTTATCTGCTATCACCCCAATGAGGATGGGTTTCCTGTTGAGTCTGTTTCCTCAAAAGGTTTCTTCCTATTCCCATCTCAGGGAGTTTTTCCTTGCCACTGTCGCCGTTACCCTTGGCTTGCTCATCAGGGACAATCTCATTATCTAGACACATTTGTCTCCCACATACACACTCCCATAAATGCTCTTTTCATTTTGTGTAGCTGGGTTGAGACAATGACCATTGTTAAAAGCGCTACAGAAATAAAATTTAATTGATTGACATTAAATAAGAAATGAATACTGCATCTTTATTAATATTTGTAATATGAAAAATGAAACTTACACATCTAAATTCATTAAACATAAAGTGAAATATTTAAAACTTTGTTTTAATTTTTATGATTACAGATTACAGTTCATAAATATAATTTAAAAAATAATTAACATACAGTATTTAATATTTTTAACAATTCAATACATTTTTGAACAGCAATTTACTAAGGCTAAGATTTTTGCATTGAATTTTAAATGATTTTCATTTAAAAAATGCTAGTTTGGAACTTTTTGCAGATTTTGGCACTGTTATATTTCCATACACCCCAAGTGTGGTAGATAATTGAGGACCTGGCTTTATTTCCGTTCTACTTACAGAAACCCTTAATAGTTACAGGTGTTTGAAACCATATATAACTATCTGAGTCTCTAGTGTCAGGCTTCCTCTGGCTACTTCCAGACACACCACTGGCTAACACTATCGCCTGTTTCTTCACCTTTGTGGAAAGCCTGAAGTCAACTTTAGGCTTGAACCATTCCACACCACAGTCGCGATGGGCGAGCGCCATGACCGTGGTGCCCATGAGGCGCACTGCCTTAGCATCAGAAAACAAGTCCTCAGCGAAAAGGGTGCGAAACAGCTGCCTCAGACACAGAGATGTTTCCAAACTCCGGTCGCTGCCTACCAGCACCAAAGCCTCCATGTTGACCTCGTACACCTCTGTGGGAAGAATTCCAGAGCTTCCGAGGATGAAGAGCACACGGGGGACGTAACTGAGGGAGAAGAGTTCCTCCAGGTGTTCAAGCACCTCGTCCAGATCTTGCAGTGTCCGCCGGCACCGCTGCCAAGTTGAGTCTCCTGATGACTTGATGGGTTTCCTAACATCGCCTTCCTCCAGCTGTAGGCAGAGAACAGTAGTTATATCCTCAGTAATCATGTGAATAATATTTGCACATCATAACTGAACACTGATTTTACAGCACTGTTTGACTTATTCGTTTTTGTTTGAGTCTTTGGGTTCCACTTTTTTCTCACCTGTGTGGTTTCGAGTTGCTGATTTTGGAAGACGACCATCTCGTCATAGGTCATGGGCAGCTGTTGTCTCTGGTACAGGACCCACTTCAGAAGCTCACAGACGAACGTGCAACAGCTATAGTGCAACACGGTCCCTGGGAATACCACGTCCACACGGCCCTCCTCCTGGGATATGGCTCCTCCTGCGACGTCCTCTTTATCCTTACACACAGACTGCTGTCCCGACACTTGGCTACAGTCAGGCTCGTGCTGTCTCGCCATGTGAAAGCCTTCAGGGCACAAACATATTTCACTTAGTTTTAGGAAATTAAATGCTTAAAGTAGCTATTACGTTTCACATAGAGAAAAAACTGAAGTCTCTTTATCCTTGTTTCAATACCGATACCATCATGAATTTCTATACTTTTCGGTGCCAGAGACACTAGACTCCTATGGTTTAAGAATTGCGTTAGAAAAATTATGGGAATAAATAATATAGTCCTTTGTTATAGCAAAGCACTAATGAGCTACGGTACTTTTACATGACACTGTAAAAAGGCGAAAAAAAAGACATGCTTAGGTGCTTCCATTTCTTCAAGCACAAATAAAGCAGAGAATTTCAGCAGCTGATCCACGAAGACAGAAAGAGTGAAGCTGATTGGTTGTCACATGACCTGCAGGGTACTTGCGGCATTCTGAAAAGTTGAGACGTTTTATCTCACTGTGGCATGGACACACATGGCAAATGCGACAGTGGCACTCTCTATTGTCTCCATTTAAAATAACACAGTTGAGTATGCAAAAAAGATGACACGTGAACGTGAAATACACAACAGTCTAGTCTGAGAAATGAAACGGTCTACATTCAATTAGCTGCCTAAACTTTGGGAAAAAAGGTGTTGTCGCTAGACTGAGCTTTTCTTTGCATATTTTGAAAACATCATCACAACACAGGGGACGTAATGTACTCTAGCAGAAGACGCCAAAGTCTCGCTTATCCGTGCTCACAGGACAGAGTGTAAGTCTGCGAGTGTTAGCTAACTCGGTAATTTTGAATCGGTGCCTTTTAGCCAACTTTATCTCATCTCCAGTTCAAAATGGAAAAATGAAAATAAATACAACACGTTTTTTATTTAAAAATAGGAAAGATACTTTATTTTGAGAAACCCTGCTTTAAAGTCTGACAGGATCAACACTAATTTCTTTCCTATTCAGTTTACAGTCACAGCTGAAACGTATAGATCAATAAATAAATAATAGGTTAAGACACATTGAATGTGATTGGAAGTATTTGTCCAGTGTTTAAATCAGTTGTTGTTGTTGTTGTTGTTTTCTGGAGTGTTTCTTGTCTGCAGCCAGGTGACAATATTTAAAAAATAAACAACATTAATAACACTCACAAGCTACTTAAACCCAACATATGCTAATGTTGCAGGCTAGTTAGCTTAGCTAATGTTTCTGCACAGTGCTTCTTGACTTTAATAAACATTTAGTAACTGCCCCGTTGTTTTAACTAAAGTAAAATAAGGCATTAACTAGTCGTGCTCATTATTATTAACCCAGGGCTTCATTTCTGCCCACTATTTTCCTACTTTTTATTTTCCTGATTAGTTTCCTGTTTTAACTGTTTGTGCTAGAGAGAGGGGGAGAGAAACGGCAAACTAAACTCGGTAATGAACTCACCGGTGGTAATGAGCTCCTCTCCGGTCTGAAACTCCTCCTCCAGCCGGACTGGCGGGGCGTCTCTCCTCATCCACAAGCTCATCTCGGCTGCAGTGCTAGAAGAGTCAATTCTCGTTAGAAATAATCGCAGAGAAAGTCGCAGTAAGAGTGATAGCAGAGTAAATCTCTACAGGAACAATGCCCATATATCGCGTCAGAGCAATTGAAAAATAAACATGATGAATAACTGTCGTCACCATGGCGACCTGACGTCACTACTCAGAGTTTTATATTGTTTTCATATTTGGTTGTATAATTTATCCACATTTATATTTCAATACAATATAATTAGTACATTTTATATTTGTATTGTATGTAGAGCAATGGCGGCTGGAAAATGTTGTAGGTGGGGATGTGCTACACTGACTAAACACAAGTATTCAAAGAATCTTCTTTTAAACGAAGAAAGAAAATGAAAAAAAAAAAAGTTTTAAAGCCCTAACAATCGCAGACAAAGTTTACACTCTCAAAATCTCTTGTGTTTATTTCAGATTCTTACTCACAAGAAATAAAATGCGTTTGACCGCCCTCTATTGGCCAGCTTATACTTATGCAGGTATACAGTATAAAATCTTTCTTTTTCTTTTCCATTTTTTTTCAACGAATTTTCAAATATTTACTAATTTTAGTTATTAATGAGAGAAAGATTAACTTTATTGAATCATATACATAATAAAATGTAATACAATCATCCTGATCAGCACTATTTACGCACCTTCAGAAGGGAAAAGAGCACAGGTGTGTAAATGTTTTTAGCCAGGGCATCTGTTATCTGCTGACGGAACGGTGACTCTCATGCTGTTCCTTGCACAAGTACTAAGTTTTTTTTTTTTTTTTTTTTTTTGCACAATTACTACTTTGTGTACTGTTGTCACGTTGCCACACATAAAATTGCACATCAAGGTTGCATTGCAATTATCTTCATTTCACTTATTAGTTTCTTTCTAAATCTATCAGCATGGAGTGAGAAATGAATACTGGATATCTACTGTGCATGATTTTTTTCTGTAGTATAAAAAATGAAACTGGCATAATATAAATTCATTTCATGTAAAGTGAAATATTTCAAACCTTCTTTTAATATCTATGATTATGAATTACAGAAAATGTCAAATATGATAGATAAATAAATAAATAAATAAATAAATGAACATTGTATAAAAGTATTGTAATACTTAATTCCAAGTTATTTCTAAACCTTTACTTATTTCCCATGCTTTTCCCCTAAGCTACCTGTGAGGTAAAGCTAACTTTTTTTTTATTAGTTTTTTTTCTCCCTCAGTCACCAACACTTATTTTAATTTCCACACACATCATAAGTACAATGATAAGTCTATATATTTCCCTAATTTTATACACTTTTCTTCGACTGGGTGTATGTACATGTGTACTCATGTCACACATACTGCTCTTCTAACTTTAGTGAGTGCAATAAGTGGTTAAATGACACAAAAGTTTAAATACTTTTTATAACTTCTTAAAAACAGACCATGTATTTTTTTTATTAATGCACCTGCATTTCTTGCAAACAAAATACATGAAATATGACATGCTTATGCCACCAAAACAGCTCTGATCCCTGGAGGCATGACTCCACATGACCTCTGAAGGTGTGCTGTGGTATCTGACACCAGGACATTAGCAGCAGATCATTTAAGTGCTGTATGTTGCAAGGTGGGGCCTCCATGGATCAGACTTGTCTGTCCAGCACGTTCCATGGATGCAGGATTGTATTGAGATTTGGGAAATTTGTAACTCTTTGCCTGCTCCATACACAGCAGTCTAGCATTTGGTTCCCACAGGAACAAGCCTTGGGTGCCCATGATCCTGTCAACAGTTTATTGGGATATAATTAATAGTCAGTGTTAATGTTATGGCTGGCCAGTGTATGTACTCAGTCGGGCCAAGGATTTTAACTGATATCCATTAATTGCTTAATTCATTCAGTAGTTAAAGGCTCAATGAATACACAGGGTTCAAGAACTCTTGCCCCGAGCAGTGCATTACTTTGAAGTCAAACTTCAATTCTGTCAATTCTGTCTTGACCACATCAGCATTTTTATAAGGCCCTAAAGGGGTTAAATCAAAAGCGTGTTAAACAAATTCTTACATGCCCAGGTTGTTAAATACAGAGCAATTACACAGCAATTAACTTCATTTCACTCATTAGTTTCTTTTTTTATAACTTCTGAATTACATGCTTCTTATATAGCCTGAAGTTTTTGTTCTTAGCATTGCACTAGTAACTTCTGGTCAATTCGCACATTACCCTGTGTGTACTGACTATATGTAAGATATACAGTACAGTGTGTAATCACATCTACAACCTGTCTTTGTGTTACTGTCTCTATTGCTGCCGGATATCTGGAAGTACCTTTAGGATCAATAAAGTATTGATCGATCTACCTATCTACCTATCTATCTATCTATCTATCTATATTTTTATCTATCAGCGTTAAGTGAGAAATGAATACTGCATCTTCATTAATATATTATAATAGATTTTTACTGTAATATAAAAAATGAAACTTACACAATCTAAATTCATTACACATAAATTAAAATATTTCAAACTTTGTTTTCATTTCTATAATTACAGATTACAGCTCATAAATATAATTTTTTAAAAATTATTCTGTATATTACTATTTTTCAATGTTTTTAACAATTCAATACATTTTTGAACAGCAATTTACTAAGGCTAAGATTTTTGCATAGAATTTTAAATAATTAAATTAAAATTTCATTTAAAAACCGCAGAAATGATGTTTGCAGATTTTGGCACTGTCATACTTCCGTACAGTCCAAGTGCGATAGATAAGTGAGGACCTGACTTCATTCCTGTTCTACTTACAGAAACCCTTAATAGTTACAGGTGTTTGAAACCATATATAACTATCTGAGTCTCTAGTGTCAGGCTTCCTCTGGCCACTCCCAGGCACACCACTGACTAACACTATGGCCTGTCTCTTCACCTTTGTGGGAAGCCTGAAGTCAACTTTAGGCTTTAACCATTCCACCCCACAGTCGCGATGGGCGAGCTCCATGACCGTGGTGCCCATGAGGCGCACTGCCTTAGCGTCAGAAAACAAGTCCTCAGTGAAAAGGGTGCGAAACAGCTGCCTCAGACACAGGGATGTTTCCAAACTCCGGTCGCTGCCTACCAGCACCAAAGCCTCCATGTTGACCTCGTACACCTCTGTGAGAAAAACTCCAGAGCTTCCGAGGATGAAGAGCACACGGGGGACGTGACTGAGGGAGAAGAGTTCCTCCAGGTGTTCAAGCACCTCGTCCAGATCTTGCAGTGTCCGCTGGCACCGCTGCCAAGTCGAGTCTCCTGATGACTTGATAGGTTTCCTGACATCGCCTTCCTCCAGCTGTAGGCAGAGAATAGTAGTCATATACTCAGTAATCATCTGAATAATATTTGCACATCATAACTGAACACTGATTTAACAGTACTGTTTGACTTATTTGTTGTGTTTGAGTGTTTGTGTTTCGCCTTTCTCTCACCTGTGTGGTTTCGAGTTGCTGATTTTGGAAGACGACCATCTCGTCATAGGTCATGGGCAGCTGTTGTCTCTGGTACAGGACCCACTTCAGAAGCTCACAGACGAACGTGTAACAGCTATAGTGCAACACAGTCCCTGGAAATACTACGTCCACACGGCCCTCCACCTGGGATCTGGATCCTCCTGCGACGTCCTCTTTATCCTTACACACAGACTGCTGTCCAGACACTTGGCTACAGTCAGGCTCGTGCTGTCCCATCATGTGAAAGCCTTCAGGGCACAAACATATTTCACTTATTTTTAGGAAATTAAATGCTTAAAGTAGCTATTACTTTTCACATAGAGAAAAAACTGAAGTCTCTTTATCCTTGTTTCAATACCGATACCATCATGAATTTCAATACTTTTTGGTGCCAGAGACACTAGACTTCTATGGTTTAAGAACCGCGTTAGAAAAATTATGGGGATAAATGTGTTATAGCAAAGGACTAATGAGCTACGGTACTTAAAAAACATTTAGATGACACTGTAAAAAGGGAAGGCGAAAAAATGACATGCTTGGGTGCTTCCATTTCTTCAAGTACAAAGAAAACAGAGAATTTCAGCAGCTGATCCAGGAAGACAGAGAGAGTAAAGCTGATTGGTTGTCACATGACCTGCACGGCACTTGTGGCATTCAGTTAAGTTGAGACGTTTTATCTCACTGTGGCGTGGACACACATGGCAAATGCAACAGTGGCACTCACTATTGCCTCCATTTAAAATAACACAGGTGAGTATGCAAAAAAGATGACACGTGAACGGCCCATAAGACAGTTGCAATACACAACAGTCTAGTCTGAGAAATGACACGGTCTACATTCAATTAGCTGCCTAAACTTTGAGAAATAAAGTTGTGGTCGCTAGACTGAGCTTTTCTTTGCACATTTTGAAGATATCCTCACCACATAGGGGACGTAATGTACTCTAGCAGAAGACGCCAAAGTCTCGCTTATCCGTGCTCACAGGACAGAGTGTAAAAAACATTTTTTTATTTTGCTTTTGAATGGGTGCCTTTTAGCCAACTTTATCTCATCTCCAGTGAGAGTACAAAATGAAAAATTTTATAAATACAACACGTTTTTATTTAAAAATAGGAAAGATACTTTATTTTGAGAAACCCTGCTTTAAAGTCTGATGGTATCAACACTAATTTCTTTCCTATTCAGTTTACAGTCACAGCTGAAACGTGTAGATCAATAAATAAATAATAGGTTAAGACACATTGAATGTGATTGGAAGCATTTGTCCTGATTTTAACATTGTTGTTGTTGTTGTTTTCTGGAGTGTTTCTTGTCTGCAGCCAGGTGACAATATTGAAAAATAAACAACATTAATAACACACACAAGCTACTTAAACCCAACATGTGCTAATGTTGCAGGCTAGTTAGCTTAGCTAATGTTTCTGCACAGTGCTTCTTGACTTTAATAAACATTTAGTAACTGCCTCATTGTTTTAACTAAAGTAAAATAAGGCATTAACTAGTCGTGCTCATTATCATTAACCCAGGGCTTTCATTTCTGCCCACTATTTTCCCTACTTTTTATTTTCCTGATTAGTTTCCTCTTTTAACTGTTTGTGCTAGAGAGAGGGGGAGAGAAACGGCAAACTAAACTCGGTAATGAACTCACCGGTGGTAATGAGCTCCTCTCCGGTCTGAAACTCCTCCTCCAGCCGGACTGGCGGGGCGTCTCTCCTCATCCACAAGCTCATCTCGGCTGCAGTGCTAGAAGAGTCAATTCTCGTTAGAAATAATCGCAGAGAAAGTCGCAGTTAGAGTGATCGCAGACTAAATCTCTACAGGAAAAAATATCATATATCGCGTCAGAGCAATTGAAAAATAAACATGATGAATAACTGTCGTCACCATGGCGACCTGACGTCACTACTCAGAGCGGCACACGCTGTATCTTCACATCATCTTATATTCGATTATCAACATAAAACATATATTTTAGCTTGATTTTATATTTTATTGTATATATTATTCATATTTATATGTTAACTTTATAAGATGACTTTATCTTAGTACTGTATGTACAAGAGAGGCGGCTGGAGGAAAATTCTGTAGGTGGGAATGTGCTACACTGAATAAACACAAGTATGATTTTAAAAAGAAGAAGAAAAATTCATGTTTGCAGCTCTAACAAATGTAGTGGAAATTTATACTCTCAGAATCTCGTGTTTATTCTTACTCTTGACTCTGAAAATAAAAGGCACCCCAGCGCCCTCTATTGACCAGCCGCTATTCATGCAGGCCAACCGTAAAATTTTTATTTATTTATTAGTAATGACCAATATTTACTATTTGTAGTGATTAATAATGAGACTGTTTCAATATGCACATTTACATAATTTTATCTGATCACTGACTGATCAACTACTGATACTACAAGTACTACTGATCCAGTGCTCCCAGTTATCCAAACCCCCCTCTGCCCTCTGCACCTGCTGACTCATCCTGGTGCTGAACTGACTTCATGTTAATTTAAATAACTTCTGTTATATTGAACTTCCAGTTGCATAACACACATGATGTCGTTATATAATTCCTGTTATCCGTTATCACCCCAATAAGGATGGGTTCCCTGTTGAGTCTGGTTCCTCTCAAAGTTTCTTCCTATTGCCATCTCAGGGAGTTTTTTCTTGCCACCGTCGCCGTCATCCTTGGCTTGCTCATCATGGACAATCTCATTATTATCTAGAAACATTTTTCTCACTCATACACACTTCCATAAATGTTCTTTTCTTTTTCTGAAGCTGCTTTGAGACAATGACCATTGTTAAAAGCGCTATATAAATGAAATTTAATTGAATTGATGAGTTTTCATTTTTCTTGGACAAAAATCTCAATGTGCCAAGAACAGCATGAAAGTGAATAATTGTGCAAAAAACGTTGCATGGTTTCTGATGGAAGTCACTTTCATACTGTTGCTTGCACAATTACTACATTTTATTTTGCACAATTATTATTATTTGCACTGTTGTCACTTTGCCATACATGAAACTGCACATCAAGGGTGCACTACAATTATCTTCATTTCACTTATTAATTTCTTTCTTTTTTCACTTGTGATTTATAAGTCTTATTCATATGCTTCTTACATAGCTTTTAGTTTTTTGTTCTAACCATTGCACTAGTAACTTCTGGTCAGTTCTCACATTACCCTATGTGTACTGACTATATGGAAGAAATAAGGAAGATCTTCGGGATAAATTATCTATCTATCCATCCATCTATCTATCTATCTACCGATCCATCCATCCATCCATCCATCCATCCATCCATCAGCATTGAGTGAGACATGAATCCTGGATATCTATAGTGCATGTTTTTTTCTGTTGTATAAAAAAAATTAACTTGCATAAAATGTATTTAATGTAAAGTGAAATGTTTCAAACCTTTCATTAATTTCTAAAAATATCCTTTACATTTACCCATCAGCTACCTCTGAGGTAAAGCAATGGAGAAAGGGGCTAAAATGTTGCCGTAGGTCAGGACTTTTTCTCAATCACCAACACAAATTTTTAGGTTTTATTATAAATAATAACCAAATATTTCCACACACATCAGTACAATGATAAATCTCTTTAAATATATTTCTCTATGTTTATACACTTTTCTTCGCCTGGGTGTATGTGCATGTGTATTCATGTCACACATACTGTTTTGCTAACTTTAGTGACAAAAATAAAAAAGACTTTTTTATAATTTAAAAAATTACTGTATTTTTATTATTGCACCTGCATTTTGTACAAACAAAATAAGTAAAATATCACATGCTGTTTTTTTTTTTTTTACATAATATGTGAATAAATAAAATATACATGTCACGTTTCGGGGTGTGAGGCATAACTGCACGAGGATCCAGGTGTTTAAAGGAAAACAATGTTTATTAAACACAAAACAGGGAACTTAAACAGAACAAATAGACTTTATAACTAAAACGAAACTAAAACACGAATAAAGACAACGGTAAACACGAACTGAACTCACAGACATTAATCACGAAAAATCAACAGATGCAAGACATTAAACAGAACTAAAACAAACCATTTATAATAAAAGTAATGAGCAAGTCGGTTCAGGTGAGCGCCCTACGTCACCTGACCGAGGTGCTTAATGGGAAATGAAGTGAAATAATAAGAACTACAAACAAAGATCACAGGGCGCTTTGGCGCCCTCTAGGGGTTATCCCTGACATAACCCCCCCTCAAAGGGCGCAACTCCGGGGCGCCACAGGAGGTCCAGGGCATCCCCCCCAGGGTCCAACGTCCGCCCCTCTCACCCAGAGGCTGGCACCTATGTCCAGTGGTTCAGGTGGTCTGATGCCCCTGTTGAAGCAGGGCGGCGGAGACGGAGGAAGCTCGCCATCCTCGTTGATGTAAGGCGGCGAAGGCAGTGGATGCTCGCCGTCCTCGGTGACGCAGGGCGGCGGATGCAGAAGAGGCTCACCGTCCTCATTGATGCAGGGCGGCGGAGGAAGAGGCAGCTCGTCGTCCTCAACGGCGCATGACAGCGGCGGCGGAGGAGGAGGAAGCTCGAAGTCCTCAACGGTGCATGACAGCGGCGGAGGAGGAGGAAGCTCGAAGTCCTTGGCGGCGCATGAAAGCGGCGGCGGAGGAAGAGGAAGCTCGCTGTCCTCAACGGCGCATGAAAGCGGCGGCGGAGGAAGAGGAAGCTCGCTGTCCTCAGCGGCGCATGAAGGTGGCGGCGGAGGAAGAGGAAGCTCGCGATCCTCGGCGGCGCATGAAAGCGGCGGCGGAGGAAGAGGAAGCTCGCAATCCTCGGCGGCGCATGAAAGCGGCACGGAGGAAGAGGAAGCTCGCGATCCTCGGCGGCGCATGAAGGCGGCGGCGGAGGAAGAGGAAGCTCGCGATCCTCGGCGGCGCATGAAGGCGGCGGCGGAGGAAGAGGAAGCTCGCGATCCTTGGCGGCGCATGAAGGCGGCGGCGGAGGAAGAGGAAGCTCGCGATCCTCAGCGCCGCATGAAGGCGGCGGCGGAGGAAGAGGAAGCTCACGATCCTCGGCGGCGCATGAAGGCGGCGGCGGAGGAAGAGGAAGCTCGCGATCCTCGGCGGCGCATGAAAGCGGCGGCGGAGGAAAAGGAAGCTCGAAGTCCTCGGCGGCGCATGAAGACGGCGGCGGAGGAAGAGGAAGCTCGCTGTCCTCGGCGGCGCGTGAAGGCGGCGGCGGAGGAAGAGGAAGCAGCTTGCTGTCCTCGGCGGCGCATGAAGGCGGCGGCGGAGGAAGAGGAAGCAGCTTGCTGTCCTCGGCGGCGCATGAAGGCGGCGGCGGAGGAAGAGGAAGCTCGCTGTCCTCAACGGCGCATGATGGCGGCGGCGGAGGAAGAGGCGGCTCGTCGTCCTCGGCAGCACTGTGCAGCGACGGAAGCTCGCCGTCCTCGAAGGCACTGTGCAGCGACGGAAGCTCGCCGTCCTCGAAGGCACAGTGCAGCGACGGAAGCTCGCCGTCCTCGAAGGCACAGTGCAGCGACGGAAGCTCGCCGTCCTCGAAGGCACAGTGCAGCGTCGGAAGCTCGCCCTCTTCTTCGCCGCAGTGCAGCGACGGAAGCTCGCGATCCTCGGCGGCGCATGAAGGCGGCGGCGGAGGAAGAGGAAGCTCGCGATCCTCGGCGGCGCATGAAGGCGGCGGCGGAGGAAGAGGAAGGTCGCGATCCTCGGCGGCGCATGAAGGCGGCGGCGGAGGACGAGGAAGCTCGCGATCCTCGGCGGCGCATGAAAGCGGCGGCGGAGGAAAAGGAAGCTCGAAGTCCTCGGCGGCGCATGAAGGCGGCGGCGGAGGAAGAGGAAGCTCGCTGTCCTCAACGGCGCATGAAGGCGGCGGCGGAGGAAGAGGAAGCAGCTCGCTGTCCTCAGCGGCGCATGAAGGCGGCGGCGGAGGAAGAGGAAGTAGCTCGCTGTCCTCGGCGGCGCATGAAGGCGGCGGCGGAGGAAGAGGAAGCAGCTCGCTGTCCTCGGCGGCGCATGAAGGCGGCGGCGGAGGAAGAGGAAGTAGCTCGCTGTCCTCGGCGGCGCATGAAGGCGGCGGCGGAGGAAGAGGAAGCTCGCTGCCTGCTCCATACACATTTGGTTCCCACAGGAACGAGCCTTTGGTGCCCGTGATCCTGTCAACAGTTTATTGCAATATGATTGACAGTCATTGTTAATATTATGACTGGCCGGTGTATGTACTCAGTCGGGCCAAGGATTTTAACTGATATCCATCAATTGCTTCATAAATTCAATAGTTAAAGAGGCTCGATGGATACACAGGGTTAAAGAACTCTTGCCCCGAGCAGTGCATTACTGCATCATTAGTGACACACTTCTGTCTTGACCACATTCGCATTTTTACAAGGCTCTAAAGGGGTTAAATCATAAGCGTGTGTCATGAACTGAGGGGTAGTCCAGGCTGTTGTTAATGCCAAGGGCTTAAATAAGGCGGGCATAGACGCAGAGAGTTGTTTGACTCAAAAAAGGTCTTTTAATAATCCAATCAAACAGAACATGAACAGAAAATAAACACAGAAACCCACGTAACGAAAAACACAGACTCTTCTTTAAATAAAACACATAGGCTCTTTACAAAACAAACAGACAAAGATCACACATAACACACAGGTTCTCCCAATCATGACCCACTCGCGCCCCTATGGGCGACACGCTCACACTCGCGCCCCTATGGGCGAACCACACACACACTCGCTCCTCTAATAGCGCACCAGCTCCTACGAGCGATCCACACACACTCGCGCCTCTAATAGCGCACCAGCTCCTACGAGCGAACCACACACACTCGCGCCTCTAATAGCGCTCCAGCTCCTACGAGCGAACCACACACACTCGCGCCTCTAATAGCGCGCCAGCTCCTACGAGCGAACCACACACACTCGCGCCTCTAATAGCGTGCCAGCTCCTACGAGCGGCCCACACACACTCCGCGCTCCTACGAGCGGCCAACACACACTCCGCGCTCCTACGAGCGGCCAACACACACTCCGCGCTCCTACGAGCGGCCAACACACACTCCGCGCTCCTACGAGCGGCCAACACTCACTCCGCGCTCCTACGAGCGGCCAACACTCACTCCGCGCTCCTACGAGCGGCCAACACTCACTCCGCGCTCCTACGAGCGGCCAACACACACTCCGCGCTCCTACGAGCGGCCAACACTCACTCCGCGCTCCTACGAGCGGCCAACACTCACTCCGCGCTCCTACGAGCGGCCAACACTCACTCCGCGCTCCTACGAGCGGCAAACACACACACACGCTCCTACGAGCGGCAAACACACACACGCTCCTACGAGCGGCAAACACACACTTCACGAGCGTACCCGGGCTTAGAGTAGGCACAAATGGAGAACCCACACACAAGCTGAAACACACTCACACATACTGGCTGAAACACCCTCACACACAAAGGCTGAAACACAATCACATCCAGGCTGAAACACAATCACATCCAGGCTGAAACACACACACAGGCTGAAACACACACACAGGCTGCAACACACTCACATCAAGGCTGGAACACACAAACAACTTTCAAATCATATAGAGCCTTCAAAACATGACACCAAACGAACCAAAATAAAACACAAAACGAAAACTAAAACACGTAATGCCCTCATAACATAATTAATGCTCGACTCAGTTTCCCAGAACAACCAGCTATTTATAACTACTCTAATGAGCAACCCCCGCCCAGGTGAGCTCCGTCATCACCTGACCGAGGTGCCTTCTGGGAAACTGAGTCTACAAACAGAACTACAAAAAACTAAAAACCACACATCACAGTGCCCTCTAGGGGCAGTCCCTTACAGCGTGTTATACAAAATTTTACATGTCCAGGATGTAAAAATAAAAAAATTAAAAACTTACTGGTAAATTAGTTAATTATTCATTAATATATATATATATATATCATAAACACCAGTAACAATTTACCCATAAAGGAAGATTTGTTTGAATAAAACAAAAAGTGCTTAAATAATATTACAGCAGAAAGTTGAATGTATTGTTATTTAAAAAATAGATTATATTTTTAATTGTTGTGTTTCAATACACAATCACATATGTCTCTAGTACTCTAACACATGTCATTTATAAAAACCCTTCATAGTCACAGGTGGTAAGTTTTCCCATCATGTGAAAACCTTTAAGTCACAAATGTATTTAATTTCGTTTAAGATATTTGTTATACTGAAAATAGCTATTACTTTTTAAATAGGAAGAAAAGAACTGAACCCATTTCATCCTGATTGTTTTTTGTTTCAATACTTTTCAGTCCTTTTATTGGAGCCAGAGACACTAGACTTCTACGGTTGAAGAAACGAGTTAGAAAAAGTCTGGGGATAAATGTGTTATAGCAAAGGTCTAATGAGATACTGTATGTAGAAAACATTGGACAGAATCTAGGACAGGGCTTCTCAAACTTAATATTCTGTCGCTTCAATCTGTCGCTGTCCACATAATGGGTGCCAGTATGCTTAAAATCTCATCCCCAAAGGATCACATATCACCTGTCTAAATGATTACAGACCGATCGCACTTACAGTACACCTACTGTATATATACAAAATGTTTGGAGATGTTGGTGATCAAACGCATGAAGGATGTCATACCACCCAGACTGGACAAATACCTATTTGCATACAGACCAAACAGATCAACAAAGGATGCAGTGGCTATTGTGCTCCATTCTATGTTAGAACATCTGGAATATAAAAGTATGTATACTAGGCTCCTCTTTGTCGATTTTAGCTCAGCATTTAGCACCATTTTGCCAAAAAGCTCCAACCTAAGCTTTGTGAGCTTGGATTAAGCACTGTACTGTGCAACTGGACTAAGGGTTTTCTTAACAAATGCACTGAAAATCCCTTGTATTAAGCTCTAGTATTAAATTTAAGATAACACAAAATAACACAATTGAGCATGCAAAAGGTGCTATGCGTGGCCTCTAAGACAGTCAAAATGCTCAGCAGCCTAGCCTGAGAAATGTCAATGTCTGCATTCTACTAGCTGCCTAAATCTGGGCAAAAAATGTGTGATCGCTAGACGGAGACACTAAGCTTTTCTTTCCACATTTGAATCATAACATTCTCACCGCATAGGGAACGTAACGTACACTGACAGAAGGCGCCAAAGTCTCGCTTTTCCGTGCCCACAGGACAGAACGTGAAACGTGGCCATTAGCTACCTCACTAATTTTGAACGGGTGCCGACCTTATCTTATCTCCAGATAAAGTACAAAATTAACAATTTATTAATGTGTATAACACGTTTTTATTTAAAAATAGGAAACATACACTTTATTAGACTGTATTAATGTACCCCAAATTTCAGGTGGACTGGTGACTCTTTTTATCTGATCCCAGTCCAAGCGCTGTTGGAGACTGAATGAATGTCCTGACTGATCAACTACTGATGAGTCTCCAATTTTCTCGAAAAATGCTAAACAAAAAAGTTAGTATTTTGTTTAGTACTTAGTAAAAACTTAGTAATTGTACAAGGAATGGTCACTTTCATGCTGTTCCTTGCACAATTATACTATTTGCACTCTATTTGTCACTTTGCCATCCATAAAACCCCACATCAAGTTTACACCGCAATTAACTTCATTTCACTCATTAGTTCCTTTTTTTATAACTTCTGAATTACATGCTTCTTATATAGCCTGAAGTTTTTGTTCTTAGCATTGCACTAGTAACTTCTGGTCAATTCGCACATTACCCTGTGTGTACTGACTATATGTAAGATATACAGTACAGTGTGTAATCACATCTACAACCTGTCTTTGTGTTACTGTCTCTATTGCTGCCGGATATCTGGAAGTACCTTTAGGATCAATAATGTATTGATCGATCTACATATCTACCTATCTACCTATCTATATTTCTATCTATCAGCATTAAGTGAGAAATGAATACTGCATCTTCATTAATATATTATAATAGATTTTTACTGTAATATAAAAAATGAAACTTACACAATCTAAATTCATTACACATAAATTAAAATATTTCAAACTTTGTTTTCATTTCTATAATTACAGATTACAGCTCATAAATATATATATTTTTAAATTATTCCGTATATTACTATTTTTCAATGTTTTTAACAATTCAATACATTTTTGAACAGCAATTTACTAAGGCTAAGATTTTTGCATAGAATTTAAAATGATTAAATTAAAATTTCATTTAAAAACCGCAGAAATGATGTTTGCAGATTTTGGCACTGTCATACTTCCGTACAGTCCAAGTGCGATAGATAAGTGAGGACCTGACTTCATTCCTGTTCTACTTACAGAAACCCTTAATAGTTACAGGTGTTTGAAACCATATATAACTATCTGAGTCTCTAGTGTCAGGCTTCCTCTGGCCACTCCCAGGCACACCACTGGCTAACACTATGGCCTGTCTCTTCACCTTTGTGGGAAGCCTGAAGTCAACTTTAGGCTTGAACCATTCCACCCCACAGTCGCGATGGGCGAGCGCCATGACCGTGGTGCCCATGAGGCGCACTGCCTTAGCGTCAGAAAACAAGTCCTCAGTGAAAAGGGTGCGAAACAGCTGCCTCAGACACAGGGATGTTTCCAAACTCCGGTCGCTGCCTACCAGCACCAAAGCCTCCATGTTGACCTCGTACACCTCTGTGGGAAAAACTCCAGAGCTTCCGAGGATGAAGAGCACACGGGGGACGCGACTGAGGGAGAAGAGTTCCTCCAGGTGTTCAAGCACCTCGTCCAGATCTTGCAGTGTCCGCTGGCACCGCTGCCAAGTCGAGTCTCCTGATGACTTGATGGGTTTCCTGACATCGCCTTCCTCCAGCTGTAGGCAGAGAATAGTAGTCATATACTCAGTAATCATCTGAATAATATTTGCACATCATAACTGAGCACTGATTTAACAGTACTGTTTGACTTATTTGTTGTGTTTGAGTGTTTGTGTTTCGCCTTTCTCTCACCTGTGTGGTTTCGAGTTGCTGATTTTGGAAGACGACCATCTCGTCATAGGTCATGGGCAGCTGTTGTCTCTGGTACAGAACCCACTTCAGAAGCTCACAGACGAACGTGTAACAGCTATAGTGCAACACGGTCCCTGGAAATACTACGTCCACACGGCCCTCCACCTGGGATCTGGATCCTCCTGCGACGTCCTCTTTATCCTTACACACAGACTGCTGTCCAGACACTTGGCTACAGTCAGGCTCGTGCTGTCCCATCATGTGAAAGCCTTCAGGGCACAAACATATTTCACCTTATTTTTAGGAAATTAAATGCTTAAAGTAGCTATTACTTTTCACATAGAGAAAAAACTGAAGTCTCTTTATCCTTGTTTCAATACCGATACCATCATGAATTTCAATACTTTTTGGTGCCAGAGACACTAGACTTCTATGGTTTAAGAACCGCGTTAGAAAAATTATGGGGATAAATGTGTTATAGCAAAGGACTAATGAGCTACGGTACTTAGAAAACATTTAGATGACACTGTAAAAAGGGAAGGCGAAAAAATGACATGCTTGGGTGCTTCCATTTCTTCAAGTACAAAGAAAACAGAGAATTTCAGCAGCTGATCCAGGAAGACAGAGAGAGTAAAGCTGATTGGTTGTCACATGACCTGCACGGCACTTGTGGCATTCAGTTAAGTTGAGACGTTTTATCTCACTGTGGCGTGGACACACATGGCAAATGCAACAGTGGCACTCACTATTGCCTCCATTTAAAATAACACAGTTGAGTATGCAAAAAAGATGACACGTGAACGGCCCATAAGACAGTTGCAATACACAACAGTCTAGTCTGAGAAATGACACGGTCTACATTCAATTAGCTGCCTAAACTTTGAGAAATAAAGTTGTGGTCGCTAGACTGAGCTTTTCTTTGCACATTTTGAAGATATCCTCACCACATAGGGGACGTAATGTACTCTAGCAGAAGACGCCAAAGTCTCGCTTATCCGTGCTCACAGGACAGAGTGTAAAAATTTTTTTTTTATTTTGCTTTTGAATGGGTGCCTTTTAGCCAACTTTATCTCATCTCCAGTTAGAGTACAAAATGAAAAATTTTATAAATACAACACGTTTTTATTTAAAAATAGGAAAGATACTTTATTTTGAGAAACCCTGCTTTAAAGTCTTTAAACACTAATTTCTTTCCTATTCAGTTTACAGTCACAGCTGAAACGTGTAGATCAATAAATAAATAATAGGTTAAGACACATTGAATGTGATTGGAAGCATTTGTCCTGATTTTAACATTGTTGTTGTTGTTGTTTTCTGGAGTGTTTCTTGTCTGCAGCCAGGTGACAATATTTAAAAATAAACAACATTAATAACACTCACAAGCTACTTAAACCCAACATGTGCTAATGTTGCAGGCTAGTTAGCTTAGCTAATGTTTCTGCACAGTGCTTCTTGACTTTAATAAACATTTAGTAACTGCCTCATTGTTTTAACTAAAGTAAAATAAGGCATTAACTAGTCGTGCTCATTATCATTAACCCAGGGCTTTATTTCTGCCCACTATTTTCCTACTTTTCATTTTCCTGGTTAGTTTCCTGTTTTAACTGTTTGTGCTAGAGAGAGGGGGAGAGAAACGGCAAACTAAACTCGGTAATGAACTCACCGGTGGTAATGAGCTCCTCTCCGGTCTGAAACTCCTCCTCCAGCCGGACTGGCGGGGCGTCTCTCCTCATCCACAAGCTCATCTCGGCTGCAGTGCTAGAAGAGTCAATTCTCGTTAGAAATAATCGCAGAGAAAGTCGCAGTTAGAGTGATCGCAGACTATATCTCTACAGGAAAAAATATCATATATCGCGTCAGAGCAATTGAAAAATAAACATGATGAATAACTGTCGTCACCATGGCGACCTGACGTCACTACTCAGAGCGGCACACGCTGTATCTTCACATCATCTTATATTCGATTATCAACATAAAACATATATTTTAGCTTGATTTTATATTTTATTGTATATATTATTCATATTTATATGTTAACTTTATAAGATAACTTTATCTTAGTGCTGTATGTACAAGAGAGGCGGCTGGAGGAAAATTCTGTAGGTGGGAATGTGCTACACTGAATAAACACAAGTATGATTTAAAAAAGAAGAAGAAAAATTCATGTTTGCAGCTCTAACAAATGTAGTGGAAATTTATACTCTCAGAATCTCGTGTTTATTCTTACTCATGACTCTGAAAATAAAAGGCACCCCAGCGCCCTCTATTGACCAGCCGCTACTCATGCAGGCCAACCGTAAAATTTTTATTTATTTATTAGTAATGACCAATATTTACTATTTGTAGTGATTAATAATGAGACTGTTTCAATATGCACATTTACATAATTTTATCTGATCACTGACTGATCAACTACTGATACTACAACTACTACTGATCCAGTGCTCCCAGTTATCCAAACCCCCCTCTGCCCTCTGCACCAATCCTGGTGCTGAACTGACTTCATGTTAATTTAAATAACTTCTGTTATATTGAACTTCCAGTTGCATAACACACATGCTGTCGTTATATAATTCCTGTTATCCGTTATCACCCCAATAAGGATGGGTTCCCTGTTGAGTCTGGTTCCTCTCAAAGTTTCTTCCTATTGCCATCTCAGGGAGTTTTTTCTTGCCACCGTCGCCGTCATCCTTGGCTTGCTCATCATGGACAATCTCATTATTATCTAGAAACATTTTTCTCACTCATACACACTTCCATAAATTTTCTTTTCTTTTTCTGAAGCTGCTTTTAGACAATGACCATTGTTAAAAGCGCTATATAAATGAAATTGAATTGAATTGATGAGTTTTCATTTTTCTTGGACAAAAATCTCAGTGTGCCAAGAACAGCATGAAAGTGAATAATTGTGCAAAAAACGTTGCATGGTTTCTGATGGAAGTCACTTTCATACTGTTGCTTGCACAATTACTACATTTTATTTTGCATAATTATTATTATTTGCACTGTTGCCACTTTGCCATACATGAAACTGCACATCAAGGGTGCACTACAATTATCTTCATTTCACTTATTAATTTCTTTCTTTTTTCACTTGTGATTTATAAGTCTTATTAATATGCTTCTTACATAGCTTTTAGTTTTTTGTTCTAACCATTGCACTAGTAACTTCTGGTCAGTTCTCACATTACCCTATGTGTACTGACTATATGGAAGAAATAAGGAAGATCTTCGGGATAAATTATCTATCTATCATCATCTATCTATCTATCTACCGATCCATCCATCCATCCATCCATCCATCCATCCATCCATCCATCAGCATTGAGTGAGACATGAATCCTGGATATCTATAGTGCATGTTTTTTTCTGTTGTATAAAAAAAATTAACTTGCATAAAATGTATTTAATGTAAAGTGAAATGTTTCAAACCTTTCATTAATTTCTAAAAATATCCTTTACATTTACCCATCAGCTACCTCTGAGGTAAAGCAATGGAGAAAGGGGCTAAAATGTTGCCGTAGGTCAGGACTTTTTCTCAATCACCAACATAAATTTTTAGGTTTTATTATAAATAATAACCAAATATTTCCACACACATCAGTACAATGATAAGTCTCTTTAAATATATTTCTCTATTTTTATACACTTTTCTTCGCCTGGGTGTATGTGCATGTGTATTCATGTCACACATACTGTTTTGCTAACTTTAGTGACAAAAATAAAAAAGACTTTTTTATAATTTAAAAAATTACTGTATTTTTATTATTGCACCTGCATTTTGTACAAACAAAATAAGTAAAATATCACATGCTGTTTTTTTTTTTTTTACATAATATGTGAATAAATAAAATATACATGTCACGTTTCGGGGTGTGAGGCATAACTGCACGAGGATCCAGGTGTTTAAAGGAAAACAATGTTTATTAAACACAAAACAGGGAACTTAAACAGAACAAATAGACTTTATAACTAAAACGAAACTAAAACACGAATAAAGACAACGGTAAACACGAACTGAACTCACAGACATTAATCACGAAAAATCAACAGATGCAAGACATTAAACAGAACTAAAACAAACCATTTATAATAAAAGTAATGAGCAAGTCGGTTCAGGTGAGCGCCCTACGTCACCTGACCGAGGTGCTTAATGGGAAATGAAGTGAAATAATAAGAACTACAAACAAAGATCACAGGGCGCTTTGGCGCCCTCTAGGGGTTATCCCTGACATAACCCCCCCTCAAAGGGCGCAACTCCGGGGCGCCACAGGAGGTCCAGGGCATCCCCCCCAGGGTCCAACGTTCGCCCCTCTCACCCAGAGGCTGGCACCTATGTCCAGTGGTTCAGGTGGTCTGATGCCCCTCTTGAAGCAGGGCGGCGGAGACGGAGGAAGCTCGCCATCCTCGTTGATGTAAGGCGGCGAAGGCAGTGGATGCTCGCCGTCCTCGGTGACGCAGGGCGGCGGATGCAGAAGAGGCTCACTGTCCTCATTGATGCAGGGCGGCGGAGGATGAGGAGGCTCGCTGTCCTCGGCCTCGCATGACGGCGGCGGCGGAGGAAGAGGAAGCTCGTTATCCTCGGCGGCGCATGAAGGCGGCGGCGGAGGAAGAGGCAGCTCGTCGTCCTCAACGGCACATGACAGCGGCGGCGGAGGAGGAGGAAGCTCGAAGTCCTCAACGGCGCATGACAGCGGCGGCGGAGGAGGAGGAAGCTCGAAGTCCTCGGCGGCGCATGAAAGCGGCGGCGGAGGAAGAGGAAGCTCGCTGTCCTCAACGGCGCATGAAAGCGGTGGCGGAGGAAGAGGAAGCTCGCTGTCCTCAGCGGCGCATGAAGGCGGCGGCGGAGGAAGAGGAAGCTCGCGGTCCTCGGCGGCGCATGAAAGCGGCGGCGGAGGAAGAGGAAGCTCGCGATCCTCGGCGGCGCATGAAGGCGGCGACGGAGGAAGAGGAAGCTCGCGATCCTCGGCGACGCATGAAGGCGGCGGCGGAGGAAGGAAGCTCGCGATCCTCGGCGGCGCATGAAGGCGGCGGCGGAGGAAGAGGAAGCTCGCGATCCTTGGCGGCGCATGAAGGCGGCGGCGGAGGAAGAGGAAGCTCGCGATCCTCAGCGCCGCATGAAGGCGGCGGCGGAGGAAGAGGAAGCTCACGATCCTCGGCGGCGCATGAAGGCGGCGGCGGAGGAAGAGGAAGCTCGCGATCCTCGGCGGCGCATGAAAGCGGCGGCGGAGGAAAAGGAAGCTCGAAGTCCTCGGCGGCGCATGAAGACGGCGGCGGAGGAAGAGGAAGCTCGCTGTCCTCGGCGGCGCGTGAAGGCGGCGGCGGAGGAAGAGGAAGCTCGCTGTCCTCAGCGGCGCATGAAGGCGGCGGCGGAGGAAGAGGAAGCAGCTCGCTGTCCTCAGCGGCGCATGAAGGCGGCGACGGAGGAAGAGGAAACAGCTCGCTGTCCTCGGCGGCGCATGAAGGCGGCGGCGGAGGAAGAGGAAGCAGCTCGCTGTCCTCGGCGGCGCATGAAGGCGGCGGCGGAGGAAGAGGAAGCAGCTTGCTGTCCTCGGCGGCGCATGAAGGCGGCGGCGGAGGAAGAGGAAGCTCGCTGTCCTCAACGGCGCATGATGGCGGAGGCGGAGGAAGAGGCGGCTCGTCGTCCTCGGCAGCACTGTGCAGCGACGGAAGCTCGCCGTCCTCGAAGGCACTGTGCAGCGACGGAAGCTCGCCGTCCTCGAAGGCACAGTGCAGCGACGGAAGCTCGCCGTCCTCGAAGGCACAGTGCAGCGACGGAAGCTCGCCGTCCTCGAAGGCACAGTGCAGCGTCGGAAGCTCGCCCTCTTCTTCGCCGCAGTGCAGCGACGGAAGCTCGCGATCCTCGGCGGCGCATGAAGGCGGCGGCGGAGGAAGAGGAAGCTCGCGATCCTCGGCGGCGCATGAAGGCGGCGGCGGAGGAAGAGGAAGGTCGCGATCCTCGGCGGCGCATGAAGGCGGCGGCGGAGGACGAGGAAGCTCGCGATCCTCGGCGGCGCATGAAAGCGGCGGCGGAGGAAAAGGAAGCTCGAAGTCCTCGGCGGCGCATGAAGGCGGCGGCGGAGGAAGAGGAAGCAGCTCGCTGTCCTCAGCGGCGCATGAAGGCGGCGGCGGAGGAAGAGGAAGTAGCTCGCTGTCCTCGGCGGCGCATGAAGGCGGCGGCGGAGGAAGAGGAAGGAGCTCGCTGTCCTCGGCGGCGCATGAAGGCGGCGGCGGAGGAAGAGGAAGTAGCTCGCTGTCCTCGGCGGCACATGAAGGCGGCGGCGGAGGAAGAGGAAGCTCGCTGTCCTCAACGGCGCATGACGGCGGCGGCGGAGGAAGAGGCGGCTTGTCGTCCTCGGCAGCACTGTGCAGTGACGGAAGCTCGCCGTCCTCGAAGGCACTGCGCACTCTGGGAGGCTGCTCCCAGCTGCACGTCCCACTCACACTCCGCTCTTCTGCCGCTACGCCGTTTGGTTCTCCGGCTACCTTCCACGCCGGCTCCCCAAACTCCAAACATCGTTGCCCCCCCCAAAAGAATCTCCCCGGGGAAGGGCTCCTCTGCTATGCCTCTTTTTAGGTCTTGCATTCTGTCACGTTTCGGGGTGTGAGGCATAACTGCACGAGGATCCAGGTGTTTAAAGGAAAACGATGTTTATTAAACACAAAACAGGGAACTTAAACAGAACAAATAGACTTTATAACTAAAACGAAACTAAAACACGAATAAAGACAACGGTAAACACGAACTGAACTCACAGACATTAATCACGAAAAATCAACAGATGCAAGACATTAAACAGAACTAAAACAAACCATTTATAATAAAAGTAATGAGCAAGTCGGTTCAGGTGAGCGCCCCACGTCACCTGACCGAAGTGCTTAATGGGAAATGAAGTGAAATAATAAGAACTACAAACAAAGATCACAGGGCGCTTTGGCGCCCTCTAGGGGTTATCCCTGACAATACAAATCTATCACTCCCTAGTGAAGCTCAATAAATATGAGAGTTTCTTGTGTAATAGTTTAAGGACCAAAAATAATTGGACAGAATTTAAAACATGATCCACCTCACTTCCCATTAGAAAAGAATTCAAGTATTAACACAAGACTTCCACAATTTTTTATATTTACACATTTTATGGAAGCCTGTCTGATTGTTGCATCGTTACAATCATTAGGCATTGACATATGCAATTTTTAATTACATAGGTGTAAGCTGACAAGTTATAAATTTCTATGGCTCCGACAAATAGGCAAAATATTATCGGATACATTCAATGATTTAATATATAAATACCTGGGTTATACTGTATTTATGTCATATACATCAGCATAAAGTCCAATTTTGCATAGATTCATTTTGTGCCACCAAAACAACTCTGATCCCTGGAGGCATGACTCCACAAGACCTCTGAAGGTGTGCTGTGGTGTCTGACACCAGGACATTAGCAGCAGATCATTTAAGTGCTGTATGTTGCAAGGTGGGGCCTCCCATGGATCAGACTTGTCTGTCCAGCACGTTCCATAGATGCCAAAGATTGCATTGAGATTTGGAACTCTTTGCCTGCTCCATACACATTTGGTTCCCACAGGAACGAGCCTTTGGTGCCCGTGATCCTGTCAACAGTTTATTGCAATATGATTGACAGTCATTGCTAATATTATGACTGGCCGGTGTATGTACTCAGTCGGGCCAAGGATTTTAACTGATATCCATCAATTGCTTCATAAATTCAATAGTTAAAGAGGCTCGATGGATACACAGGGTTAAAGAACTCTTGCCCCGAGCAGTGCATTACTGCATCATTAGTGACACACTTCTGTCTTGACCACATCCGCATTTTTACAAGGCTCTAAAGGGGTTAAATCATAAGCGTGTGTCATGAACTGAGGGGTAGTCCAGGCTGTTGTTAATGCCAAGGGCTTAAATAAGGCGGGCATAGACGCAGAGAGTTGTTTGACTCAAAAAAGGTCTTTTAATAATCCAATCAAACAGAACATGAACAGAAAATAAACACAGAAACCCACGTAACGAAAAACACAGACTCTTCTTTAAATAAAACACATAGGCTCTTTACAAAACAAACAGACAAAGATCACACATAACACACAGGTTCTCCCAATCATGACCCACTCGCGCCCCTATGGGCGACACGCTCACACTCGCGCCCCTATGGGCGAACCACACACACACTCGCTCCTCTAATAGCGCACCAGCTCCTACGAGCGATCCACACACACTCGCGCCTCTAATAGCGCACCAGCTCCTACGAGCGAACCACACACACTCGCGCCTCTAATAGCGCTCCAGCTCCTACGAGCGAACCACACACACTCGCGCCTCTAATAGCGCGCCAGCTCCTACGAGCGAACCACACACACTCGCGCCTCTAATAGCGTGCCAGCTCCTACGAGCGGCCCACACACACTCCGCGCTCCTACGAGCGGCCAACACACACTCCGCGCTCCTACGAGCGGCCAACACTCACTCCGCGCTCCTACGAGCGGCCAACACTCACTCCGTGCTCCTACGAGCGGCCAACACTCACTCCGCGCTCCTACGAGCGGCCAACACTCACTCCGCGCTCCTACGAGCGGTCAACACTCACTCCGCGCTCCTACGAGCGGCCAACACTCACTCCGCGCTCCTACGAGCGGCAAACACACACACCGCGCTCCTACGAGCGGCAAACACACACACGCTCCTACGAGCGGCAAACACACACTTCACGAGCGTACCCGGGCTTAGAGTAGGCACAAATGGAGAACCCACACACAAGCTGAAACACACTCACACATACTGGCTGAAACACCCTCACACACAAAGGCTGAAACACAATCACATCCAGGCTGAAACACAATCACATCCAGGCTGAAACACAATCACATCCAGGCTGAAACACACACAGGCTGAAACACACACACAGGCTGAAACACACTCACATACAGGCTGGAACACACAAACAACTTTCAAATCATATAGAGCCTTCAAAACATGACACCAAACGAACCAAAATAAAACACAAAACGAAAACTAAAACACGTAATGCCCTCATAACATAATTAATGCTCGACTCAGTTTCCCAGAACAACCAGCTATTTATAACTACTCTAATGAGCAACCCCGGCCCAGGTGAGCTCCGTCATCACCTGACCGAGGTGCCTTCTGGGAAACTGAGTCTACAAACAGAACTACAAAAAACTAAAAACCACACATCACAGTGCCCTCTAGGGGCAGTCCCTTACAGCGAGTTATACAAAATTTTACATGTCCAGGATGTAAAAATAAATTTTTTTAAAACTTACTGGTAAATTAGTTAATTATTCATTAATATATATATATATATATATCATAAACACCAGTAACAATTTACCCATAAAGGAAGATTTGTTTGAATAAAACAGAAAGTGCTTAAATAATATTACAGCAGAAAGTTGAATGTATTGTTATTTAAAAAATAGATTATATTTTTAATTGTTGTGTTTCAATACACAATCACATATGTCTCTAGTACTCTAACACATGTCATTTATAAAAACCCTTCATAGTCACAGGTGGTAGGTTTTCCCATCATGTGAAAACCTTTAAGTCACAAATGTATTTCATTTCGTTTAAGATATTTGTTATACTGAAAATAGCTATTACTTTTTAAATAGGAAGAAAAGAACTGAACCCATTTCATCCTGATTGTTTTTTGTTTCAATACTTTTCAGTCCTTTTATTGGAGCCAGAGACACTAGACTTCTACGGTTGAAGAAACGGGTTAGAAAAAGTCTGGGGATAAATGTGTTATAGCAAAGGTCTAATGAGATACTGTATGTAGAAAACATTGGACAGAATCTAGGACAGGGCTTCTCAAACTTAATATTCTGTCGCTTCAATCTGTCGCTGTCCACATAATGGGTGCCAGTATGCTTAAAATCTCATCCCCAAAGGATCACATATCACCTGTCTAAATGATTACAGACCGATCGCACTTACAGTACACCTACTGTATATATACAAAATGTTTGGAGATGTTGGTGATCAAACGCATGAAGGATGTCATACCACCCAGACTGGACAAATACCTATTTGCATACAGACCAAACAGATCAACAAAGGATGCAGTGGCTATTGTGCTCCATTCTATGTTAGAACATCTGGAATATAAAAGTATGTATACTAGGCTCCTCTTTGTCGATTTTAGCTCAGCATTTAGCACCATTTTGCCAAAAAGCTCCAACCTAAGCTTTGTGAGCTTGGATTAAGCACTGTACTGTGCAACTGGACTAAGGGTTTTCTTAACAAATGCACTGGTGCTATGCAAAAGGTGCTATGCGTGGCCTCTAAGACAGTCAAAATGCTCAGCAGCCTAGCCTGAGAAATGTCAATGTCTGCATTCTACTAGCTGCCTAAATCTGGGCAAAAAATGTGTGATCGCTAGACGGAGACACTAAGCTTTTCTTTCCACATTTGAATCATAACATTCTCACCGCATAGGGAACGTAACGTACACTGACAGAAGGCGCCAAAGTCTCGCTTTTCCGTGCCCACAGGACAGAACGTGAAACGTGGCCATTAGCTACCTCACTAATTTTGAACGGGTGCCGACCTTATCTTATCTCCAGATAAAGTACAAAATTAACAATTTATTAATGTGTATAACACGTTTTTATTTAAAAATAGGAAACATACACTTTATTAGACTGTATTAATGTACCCCAAATTTCAGGTGGACTGGTGACTCTTTTTATCTGATCCCAGTCCAAGCGCTGTTGGAGACTGAATGAATGTCCTGACTGATCAACTACTGATGAGTCTCCAATTTTCTCGAAAAATGCTAAACAAAAAAGTTAGTATTTTGTTTAGTACTTAGTAAAAACTTAGTAATTGTACAAGGAATGGTCACTTTCATGCTGTTCCTTGCACAATTATACTATTTGCACTCTATTTGTCACTTTGCCATCCATAAAACCCCACATCAAGTTTACACTGCAATTAACTTCATTTCACTCATTAGTTCCTTTTTTTATAACTTCTGAATTACATGCTTCTTATATAGCCTGAAGTTTTTGTTCTTAGCATTGCACTAGTAACTTCTGGTCAAGTCGCACATTACCCTGTGTGTACTGACTATATGTAAGATATACAGTACAGTGTGTAATCACATCTACAACCTGTCTTTGTGTTACTGTCTCTATTGCTGCCGGATATCTGGAAGTACCTTTAGGATCAATAAAGTATTGATCGATCTACCTATCTACCTATCTATCTATATTTCTATCTATCAGCATTAAGTGAGAAATGAATACTGCATCTTCATTAATATATTATAATAGATTTTTACTGTAATATAAAAAATGAAACTTACACAATCTAAATTCATTACACATAAATTAAAATATTTCAAACTTTGTTTTCATTTCTATAATTACAGATTACAGCTCATAAATATATATATTTTTAAATTATTCCGTATATTACTATTTTTCAATGTTTTTAACAATTCAATACATTTTTGAACAGCAATTTACTAAGGCTAAGATTTTTGCATAGAATTTAAAATGATTAAATAAAAATTTCATTTAAAAACCGCAGAAATTATGTTTGCAGATTTTGGCACTGTCATACTTCCGTACAGTCCAAGTGCGATAGATAAGTGAGGACCTGACTTCATTCCTGTTCTACTTACAGAAACCCTTAATAGTTACAGGTGTTTGAAACCATATATAACTATCTGAGTCTCTAGTGTCAGGCTTCCTCTGGCCACTCCCAGGCACACCACTGGCTAACACTATGGCCTGTCTCTTCACCTTTGTGGGAAGCCTGAAGTCAACTTTAGGCTTGAACCATTCCACCCCACAGTCGCGATGGGCGAGCGCCATGACCGTGGTGCCCATGAGGCGCACTGCCTTAGCGTCAGAAAACAAGTCCTCAGTGAAAAGGGTGCGAAACAGCTGCCTCAGACACAGGGATGTTTCCAAACTCCGGTCGCTGCCTACCAGCACCAAAGCCTCCATGTTGACCTCGTACACCTCTGTGGGAAAAACTCCAGAGCTTCCGAGGATGAAGAGCACACGGGGGACGTAACTGAGGGAGAGGAGTTCCTCCAGGTGTTCAAGCACCTCGTCCAGATCTTGCAGTGTCCGCTGGCACCGCTGCCAAGTCGAGTCTCCTGATGACTTGATAGGTTTCCTGACATCGCCTTCCTCCGGCTGTAGGCAGAGAATAGTAGTCATATACTCAGTAATCATCTGAATAATATTTGCACATCATAACTGAGCACTGATTTAACAGTACTGTTTGACTTATTTGTTGTGTTTGAGTGTTTGTGTTTCGCCTTTCTCTCACCTGTGTGGTTTCGAGTTGCTGATTTTGGAAGACGACCATCTCGTCATAGGTCATGGGCAGCTGTTGTCTCTGGTACAGGACCCACTTCAGAAGCTCACAGACGAATGTGTAACAGCTATAGTGCAACACGGTCCCTGGAAATACTACGTCCACACGGCCCTCCACCTGGGATCTGGATCCTCCTGCGACGTCCTCTTTATCCTTACACACAGACTGCTGTCCAGACACTTGGCTACAGTCAGGCTCGTGCTGTCCCATCATGTGAAGGCCTTCAGGGCACAAACATATTTCACTTATTTTTAGGAAATTAAATGCTTAAAGTAGCTATTACTTTTCACATAGAGAAAAAACTGAAGTCTCTTTATCCTTGTTTCAATACCGATACCATCATGAATTTCAATACTTTTTGGTGCCAGAGACACTAGGCTTCTATGGTTTAAGAACCGCGTTAGAAAAATTATGGGGATAAATGTGTTATAGCAAAGGACTAATGAGCTACGGTACTTAGAAAACATTTAGATGACACTGTAAAAAGGGAAGGCGAAAAAATGACATGCTTGAGTGCTTCCATTTCTTCAAGTACAAAGAAAACAGAGAATTTCAGCAGCTGATCCAGGAAGACAGAGAGAGTAAAGCTGATTGGTTGTCACATGACCTGCACGGCACTTGTGGCATTCAGTTAAGTTGAGACGTTTTATCTCACTGTGGCGTGGACACACATGGCAAATGCAACAGTGGCACTCACTATTGCCTCCATTTAAAATAACACAGTTGAGTATGCAAAAAAGATGACACGTGAACGGCCCATAAGACAGTTGCAATACACAACAGTCTAGTCTGAGAAATGACACGGTCTACATTCAATTAGCTGCCTAAACTTTGAGAAATAAAGTTGTGGTCGCTAGACTGAGCGTTTCTTTTCACATTTTGAAGATATCCTCACCACATAGGGGACGTAATGTACTCTAGCAGAAGACGCCAAAGTCTCGCTTATCCGTGCTCACAGGACAGAGTGTAAATTTTTTTTTTTTTTTTTACTTTTGAATGGGTGCCTTTTAGCCAACTTTATCTCATCTCCAGTTAGAGTACAAAATGAAAAATTTTATAAATACAACAACGTTTTTATTTAAAAATAGGAAAGATACTTTATTTTGAGAAACCCTGCTTTAAAGTCTGATGGTATCAACACTAATTTCTTTCCTATTCAGTTTACAGTCAGAGCTGAAATTTGTAGATCAATAAATAAATAATAGGTTAAGACACATTGAATGTGATTGGAAGCATTTGTCCTGATTTTAACATTGTTGTTGTTGTTTTCTGGAGTGTTTCTTGTCTGCAGCCAGGTGACAATATTTAAAAATAAACAACATTAATAACACTCACAAGCTACTTAAACCCAACATGTGCTAATGTTGCAGGCTAGTTAGCTTAGCTAATGTTTCTGCACAGTGCTTCTTGACTTTAATAAACATTTAGTAACTGCCTCGTTGTTTTATCTAAAGTAAAATAAGGCATTAACTAGTCATGCTCATTATCATTAACCCAGGGCTTTATTTCTGCCCACTATTTTCCATACTTTTCATTTTCCTGATTAGTTTCCTGTTTTAACTGTTTGTGCTAGAGAGAGGGGGAGAGAAACGGCAAACTAAACTCGGTAATGAACTCACCGGTGGTAATGAGCTCCTCTCCGGTCTGAAACTCCTCCTCCAGCCGGACTGGCGGGGCGTCTCTCCTCATCCACAAGCTCATCTCGGCTGCAGTGCTAGAAGAGTCAATTCTCGTTAGAAATAATCGCAGAGAAAGTCGCAGTTAGAGTGATCGCAGACTAAATCTCTACAGGAAAAAATATCATATATCGCGTCAGAGCAATTGAAAAATAAACATGATGAATAACTGTCGTCACCATGGCGACCTGACGTCACTACTCAGAGCGGCACACGCTGTATCTTCACATGATCTTATATTCGATTATCAACATAAAACATATATTTTAGCTTGATTTCATATTTTATTGTATATATTATTCATATTTATACTTTAACTTTATAAGATAACTTTATCTTAGTACTGTATGTACAAGAGAGGCGGCTGGTGGAAAATTCTGTAGGTGGGAATGTGCTACACTGAATAAACACAAGTATGATTTAAAAAAGAAGAAGAAAAATTAATGTTTGCAGCTCTAACAAATGTAGTGGAAATTTATACTCTCAGAATCTCGTGTTTATTCGTGTCTCATGACTATGAATAAAAGTCACCCCAGCGCCCTCTATTGACCAGCCGCTATTCATGCAGGCCAACCGTAAAATTTTTATTTATTTATTAGTAATGACCAATATTTACTATTTGTAGTGATTAATAATGAGACTGTTTCAATATGCACATTTACATAATTTCATCTGATCACTGACTGATCAACTACTGATACTACAACTACTACTGATCCAGTGCTCCCAGTTATCCAAACCCCCCTCTGCCCTCTGCACCTGCTGACTCATCCTGGTGCTGAACTGACTTCATGTTAATTTAAATAACTTCTGTTATATTGAACTTCCAGTTGCATAACACACATGATGTCGTTATATAATTCCTGTTATCTGTTATCACCCCAATAAGGATGGGTTCCCTGTTGAGTCTGGTTCCTCTCAAAGTTTCTTCCTATTGCCATCTCAGGGAGTTTTTTCTTGCCACCGTCGCCGTCATCCTTGGCTTGCTCATCATGAACAATCTAATTATTATCTAGAAACATTTTTCTCACTCATACACACTTCCATAAATGTTCTTTTCTTTTTCTGAACCTGCTTTGAGACAATGACCATTGTTAAAAGCGCTATATAAATGAAATTGAATTGAATTGATGAGTTTTCATTTTTCTTGGACAAAAATCTCAGTGTGCCAAGAACAGCATGAAAGTGAATAATTGTGCAAAAAACGTTGCATGGTTTCTGATGGAAGTCACTTTCATACTGTTGCTTGCACAATTACTACATTTTATTTTGCACAATTATTATTATTTGCACTGTTGTCACTTTGCCATACATGAAACTGCACATCAAGGGTGCACTACAATTATCTTCATTTCACTTATTAATTTCTTTCTTTTTTCACTTGTGATTTATAAGTCATATTCATATGCTTCTTACATAGCTTTTAGTTTTTTGTTCTAACCATTGCACTAGTAACTTCTGGTCAGTTCTCACATTACCCTATATGTACTGACTATATGGAAGAAATAAGGAAGATCTTCGGGATAAATTATCTATCCATCCATCCATCCATCCATCCATCCATCCATCTATCCACCGATCCATCCATCCGTCCATCCATCCATCCATCTATCCATCAGCATTGAGTGAGACATGAATCCTGGATATCTATAGTGCCAGTTTTTTTCTGTTGTATAAAAAAAATTAACTTGCATAAAATGTATTTAATGTAAAGTTAAATGTTTCAAACCTTTCATTAATTTCTAAAAATATCCTTTACATTTACCCATCAGCTACCTCTGAGGTAAAGCAATGGAGAAAGTAGCATTATTAAAGTACAGACACAATAGCAATGTCAGGCTCGGTAGAGGGCGTTGTGGATCCAAGTGCTGAGGTTTGGAGTGTATGCCGATTGACGTGACGTTAAAGAGTGCTTGTGATTCACTTAGTGGTGCTTTGAAGCTGTATTGGGAATTCCGCGTTGAACAGGGACAGCGTTGCTGTAATGCAAAAGCAAGTAGTTCCGGCAGGAGTGCGCCGAGGCGAAGGGCGATGTGTCTGACGCTCCTCTGAAGAATGCGGAAGTGCGCCGAGCCAGCGTGTAACCTGAGCCGTGTGCCGGCGCGAGAAGCCGGAAGCGTAGTGAAGCCGGAGTATGCAGCGCTCCTCTGGGGAATGCGGAAGTGTGCAGAGCCGGCATGTGACCTGAGCTGTGTGCCGGCACGAGAAGGCTGAGGCGTAGAGTGAAACCAGAGCGTGCAGAGCCGGCGTATGGATGACAGCGTGAGCTCAGCGGGGAGCGAGAATAAATCGTGGTCGGAGAGCAGGCGAAGGTAATAGCCGGAGTGACGAGAGAAGGGTCCGTAATCCAAAATCGTGGTCGGGGAAGCAGGTAAGTGATCGGCAACGGGAAATATCCAAATAACAAATCCAAATCGAGAGGCAGAGACGTGGTCAGAAAAAACAAAGCGAGGTCGAAACTAAACAGACAGAGACGGAAGAAAACGCTGGTGAATTGAGGCTGGTAAGGCGCACAATAAACTGGCGACATGACGGAGTCAGAGCGTGGCTTAAATAGGATAGGCAATTATGTCAGTGATAGACAACAGGTGTGGGGAACAGGAAGTGAGATAGTGAGATGAAAGGAATGTTTAGGTGATCATGACGGGGCTGTGGCTTGGCGTGACATGACAGTACCCTCCCCCCTACGAACACCCCCAGGCGTTCTAGCAGGTGCTTCTGGGTGGAGTCTGTGGAAGTCTGTGATCAGGGAACGGTCTAGAATGAATCTGGCGGGTACCCAAGTTCTCTCTTCGGAGCCGTAACCCTCCCAGTCTACTAAATATTGGATTCCCCGTCCGCGGCGGCGAGACTTGAGGAGGCTGCTGACAGTGAATGCTTCGCCCCCATCAATGTGTCGGGGGGGTGGGGGAGGTTGGGGAGGTGTAGACAGTGGGCAAGAGACCAGGCGACAAATCTGGGAGACGTGGAATGTGGGGTTGATTCGGCGCATGGAGAGAGGTAGAGACAGTCGGACGGAGCACGGGTTGATGATGCGGTTGATAGTGAAGGGGCCGATGAACCTTGGGGAGAGTTTCTTTGAGGTGGTCTTGAGGGGAAGGTCATGCGTAGATAGCATTACCCTTTGGCCGATCCGATACCTTGGAGCTGATGATCGGTGACGGTTAGCATGACGCCGGAAGGAGCTAACGGTGCGCAAAAGATGGTTGCGGGCCCGCAGCCATGTCCTCTTGCAGCGACGGACAAATGTTAGGGCTGAGGGAACAGCCACCTCCTCCTCCTGGGCGGGAAAGAGGGGAGGTTGGTAGCCTAGGCAGCAGTGAAAGGGAGACATGCCTGTGGAGGAGGTCGGTAGTGAGTTGTGGGCGTACTCAACCCAGGGGAGGAAGCGGCTCCAAGAGGACGGGTCCCGAGAGGCCATGCACCTTAGGGACTTTTCTAGTTCTTGGTTCATCCGTTTGGTCTGGCCGTTAGTTTGAGGGTGAAATCCAGATGAGAGGCTGGGGGTAGCGCCGATGAGGTTATAAAAGGCTTTCCAGAACTGGGCCGAGAACTGGGGGCCCCTGTCCGAGACAATGTCAATGGGGAGCCCATGAAGGCGAAAAACATGGTTGACCAGGAGCTCTGCTGTTTCTTTGGCTGACGGGAGTTTGGGTAGTGGGATGAAATGAGCTGATTTGGAAAAACGATCTACAATGGTAAAGATGCATGTATTTGTTATGAGGGGGTGCCTCAATATGGCGGCCCTCGGTATTAAATCGTGTATGGAAGCCCCGATGCAGGACTTGGAGGGGTATGGGCCGTGGATTGTTTATTTCGGTGGGAATAATCGGCTCGCGTGAACACCACGCAGCGTTACAAAGGGAAGGAAGGCGCGCTTCTGTCGGCGTGTGCCACCGTGCTTTTGTCACAACGAACAGGTATTTTGTTTGTTATTCTTGTCATTTCACTTTCCCTTTTCTCTTCTCACTTTCCCTTCTCACTTTTCTTGTTTCTCTTTTCACTTTCCCTTCTCACTTTTCTTGTTTCTCTTTTCACTTTCCCTTCTCACTTTTCTGTTTTCTCTTTTCACTTTCCCTTCTCACGTTTCTGTTTTCTCTTTTCACTTTCCCTTCTTACTTTTCTGTTTTCTCTTTTCACTTTCCCTTTTCTCTTTTCTCTTTTCACTTTCCCTTTTCTCTTTTCTGTTTTCTCTTTTCACTTTCCCTTTTCTCTTTTCTGTTTTCTCTTTTCTCTTTTCACTCCCTATACCAGAGCCACGCTCTCGTACCTGGTGCTATCTAATGTTCGCACAGCGTGCGCTGGTTTCTGGGAGCTTAAATATCCTTCCGGCCAGGTGTAGCTCGTCAACCTTGATTGCCAGTGCTACGGGGTTGCCTAGCAACCGCCCGTCGCATGTGTGGCCGTGTTACAGTATTGTCCTGTGATGGTGGTAGTCCGGTGACAAAATCGATGGAGATGTGGGACCAGGGGCGGTGAGGGATGGGGAGAGGTCGAAGTAACCCTTCTGGCGGTCTGTTTGTGTTCTTGTTCCTAGAACAGACATCGTAGGAAGCCACAAAATTTTTAACATCCTCCTTGATGGTGGGCCACCAAAAGCGTTGGTCTAGGAGAAAGAGGGTGCGTGCCACTCCAGGATGGCAGGCCAGCCTGGAACTATGGGCCCAGTCCAACACTTGAGGGCGCACAGAGGCAGGGACAAAGAGTTTGTTGGGAGGAACGACACTTGGGCCTGGTTCTTGCTCGAGGGTCTGCTGAACGAGATGTTCCACATCCAGTTGGGTCGTTGCCACGAGACAGTGGGGGGGAAGGATCGTTTCTGGCGAGGACGTGTCTTGGGAAGAGGGGAACTGTCGTGAGAGGGCATCAGGCTTGACATTCTTGGAACCCGGGCGATAAGATAATGTGAACAGAAAACGAGAGAAGAATAGTGACCATCGTGCCTGACGTGAATTTAGCCTCTTAGCAGTCTTTAGGTACTCTAGGTTTCGATGATCCGTCCAAACGAGGAAGGGATGTTCCTCCCCCTCCAACCAATGTCTCCATTCTTCAAGTGCCAGCTTGACTGCCAGAAGTTCACGGTCTCCAATGCCATAATTGCGTTCAGGGGGTGTGAGACGACGGGAGAAAAAGGAGCAAGGGTGGAGTTTATTGACCTTGGGGGACCTCTGTGAAAGGATGGCTCCAACTCCGGTCTCCGATGCGTCTACCTCCACAACAAACTGAAGGGCGGGATCTGGGAAGATGAGGATGGGTGCTGTGGTGAAGCGGCGTTTGAGTTCCTTAAAGGCCTCCTCGGCCGGAAAGGAGTCTTGGAAGAGGTGAGTGCAGTAAGTGGAGCTGCCACCGTACTATAACTTCAGATGAAGCGACGATAAAAATTTGGCGAACCCCAGGAAACGTTGTAGCTCACGCCTTGAAGAAGGTGCCGGCCAGTCCGTAACCGCTTTGACCTTGGTGGGATCCATCTGGATGCCATCAGGGGAGATGAAGTAACCTAAAAAGGAGGTGGAGGTGACATGGAATTCACATTTTTCAGCCTTGATGTAGAGCTTGTTTTCCAGCAGCCGCTGAAGGACCTGGCGTACATGGCATTCGTGTTCTTTTACAGAACGTGAAAAAATTAGGATGTCATCCAGGTAAGCAAAGGCAAAGACATTGAGGAAATCCCTCAGGACGTCATTGATGAGGGCCTGGAACACGGCTGGCGCATTGGTCAAACCGAACGGGACTATTAGGTATTCATAGTGGCCCGTGGGTGTGTTAAAAGCAGTCTTCCACTCATCACCCTCCCGTATTCTAACCAGATGGTAGGCATTTCTTAAATCAAGTTTGGTGAATACATGGGCATCTTGAAGGAGTTCGAAAGCAGAAGACATCAGCGGGAGGGGATAGCGGTTCTTTATGGTGATCTCATTCAAGCCTCTGTAGTCAATACAGGGTCTGAGGGACTTGTCTCTCTTTTCTACAAAGGAGAATCCTGCGCCTGCCGGTGACGACGATGGACGGATAATCCCTGCTGCGAGTGATTCATTAATGTATTGTTCCATGGCCTCTCTCTCTGGGCGAGAAAGGGAGTAGAGTCGTCCCATGGGTGGAGAGGTTCCAGGAAGCAGGTCAATGGCGCAGTCATAGGGGCGGTGGGGTGGTAAGGAGATGGCCCGTGACTTACTGAACACTTGCCGTAAATCATGATATACAGTGGGAACCTTGGTTAAGTCGGGGATCTCCTCTCGTGGTACGGACAAGATTCGGCTCCTAGGGGCTGAGTGTAGACATGAGGAGAGCCAGGCGGGGATCCAATCGAGGATGCTCCTTGTAACCCAATCGATGTGGGGGTTATGAAGTCTTAGCCATGGGAGTCCCAGAACCAGAGGTGCATGAGCATTTTGGACAATAAGGAATGAGATGGTCTCGATGTGATTTCCAGAAAACTGTAGGGTGATGGGAGTGGTGCGATGGGTAATGGGGGTGAGTTTGCTGCCATCAAGGGCCTGAACGGTAAAGGGTTGGCTCAGAGGTGTGAGAGGGATTCGGAGGTCGGAGGCCGTAGAAGAAGAAATTAGATTGTGGTCAGCCCCGGAGTCCACTAAGGCATGAGTAACGTAAGACCGATCACCGTGAGTGATGGTTACTGAGAAACATGATCGCTGGTCCGGGGAAGAACAAGAAGCTGGGCCCCCCTGCATCCCCAGAACTACGGGGGGGGCCTGACCTTTTAGTGGACAGGTTCGAACGACATGGCCGGTCTGACCGCAGTAGAAGCAGGCGCCGACGTCTCTGCGATGCTGACGCTCCTTTGGAGAAATGCGTGTGTGACCTATCTGCATGGGTTCAGGGGGTGTTTCAGGAGTGACCAAGGCAGGCACTGAGGTGTGAGATGCGAGAGTTGGCTGACGTTCACGTCGCTGAGTCTGTCTCCGGGCATCAATGCGGATCGCTAGGTCAATGAGCCCCTGTAATTCTGAAGGAAGCTCTCGAGCCGCCAGCTCGTCTTTAATTGAATCTGTGAGTCCGTGGAGGAAACAATCGAAGAGCGCTTTTTCATCCCAGTCACTAGAGGGAGCCAGGGTCCGGAAATCTATGGCGTAGTCAGATACTGAACGGAGCCCCTGGCGAAGTTGAAGTAATTGGCTTGCCGCCTGGTGACCTGAGAATGAGCGGTCAAAAACCCTCCTCATTTCATCCGTAAAAGTTTTTAATGTAAAACAACATGGAACTTGGGCATCCCATAATGCCGTCCCCCACTCTCTCGCCTTTCCAGTGAGAAGGGGGAAAATGTAGGCAACCTTAGAGCGTTCCGTGGGAAATGACGTGGCCTGTAATTCTAGAACTAGGGAGCATTGAGACAAAAAAGAACGACAAGTAGCTGGGTTCCCATCATAAGTAGATGGAGCAGGGAGGCGTGGCTCCTGGGCGGGAGAAAATACCGGTGGAGGGGGGGGGGTTCGGGGAGTGGGTGCAGGAGGAGGTCGGTTTTGAACCTGAGCGGAGAGGGATTGCAGAGTTTCAGTGATGGTTTGCAAAGTATTAGTGATTTGAGTAATCTCCTGTTGATGAGTGCCTAAGAGGGCTCCTTGACTCTCTAATGCCCCCCTCAGGTGAGCTGCCTCTGCTGGATCCATTTCAATGGCCAGTTTATTCTGTCAGGCTCGGTAGAGGGCGTTGTGGATCCAAGTGCTGAGGTTTGGAGTGTATGCCGATTGACGTGACGTTAAAGAGTGCTTGTGATTCACTTAGTGGTGCTTTGAAGCTGTATTGGGAATTCCGCGTTGAACAGGGACAGCGTTGCTGTAATGCAACACCAAGTAGTTGCGGCAGGAGTGCGCAGAGGCGAGGGGCGATGTGTCTGACGCTACTCCGAAGAATGCGGAAGTGCGCCGAGCCGGCGTGTAACCTGAGCCGTGTGCCGGCGCGAGAAGCCGGAAGCGTAATGAAGCCGGAGTATGCAGCGCTCCTCTGGGGAATGCGGAAGTGTGCAGAGCCAGCGTGTGACCTGAGCTGTGTGCCGGCGCGAGAAGGCTGAGGCGTAGAGTGAAACCGGAGCGTGCAGAGCCGGCGTATGGATGACAGCGTGAGCTCAGCGGGGAGCGAGAATAAATCGTGGTCGGAGAGCAGGCGAAGGTAATAGCCGGAGTGACGAGAGAAGGGTCCGTAATCCAAAATCGTGGTCGGGGAAGCAGGTAAGTGATCGGCAACGGGAAATATCCAAATAACAAATCCAAATCGAGAGGCAGAGACGTGGTCAGAAAAAACAAAGCGAGGTCGAAACTAAACAGACAGAGACGGAAGAAAACGCTGGTGAATTGAGGCTGGTAAGGCGCACAATAAACTGGCAACATGACGGAGTCAGAGCGTGGCTTAAATAGGATAGGCAATTATGTCAGTGATAGACAACAGGTGTGGGGAACAGGAAGTGAGATAGTGAGATGAAAGGAATGCTTAGGTGATCATGATGGGGCTGTGGCTTGGCGTGACATGACAAGCAAACTCAAAAAATATATATTTTTATTATTATAATTTTTTATTATAAAAAGGGGGGCTAAAATGCTGCCGTAGGTCAGGACTTTTTCTCAATCACCAACACTAATTTTTAGGTTTTATTATAAATAATAACCAAATATTTCCACACACATCAGTACAATGATAAGTCTCTTTAAATATATTTCTCTATTTTTATACACTTTTCTTCGCCTGGGTGTATGTGCATGTGTATTCATGTCACACATACTGTTTTGCTAACTTTAGTGACAAAAATAAAAAAGACTTTTTTATAATTTAAAAAAAGACTGTATTTTTATTATTGCACCTGCATTTTGTACAAACAAAATAAGTAAAATATCACATGCTGTTTCTTTTTTATTTTTTTTACATAATATGTGAATAAATAAAATATACAAATCTATCACTCCCTAGTGAAGCTCAATAAATATGAGAGTTTCTTGTGTAATAGTTTAAGGACCAAAAATAATTGGACAGAATTTAAAACATGATCCAGCTCACTTCCCATTAGAAAAGAATTCAAGTATTAGCACAAGAATTCCACAATTTTTTATATTTACACATTTTATGGAAGCCTGTCTGATTGTTGCATCGTTACAATCATTAGGCATTGACATATGCAATTTTTAATTACATAGTTGTAAGCTGACATTTCTACGGCTCCGACAAATAGGCAAAATATTATCGGATACATTCAATGATTTAATATATAAATACCTGGGTTATACTGTATTTATGTCATATACATCAGCATAAAGTCCAATTTTGCATAGATTCATTTTGTGCCACCAAAACAACTCTGATCCCTGGAGGCATGACTCCACAAGACCTCTGAAGGTGTGCTGTGGTGTCTGACACCAGGACATTAGCAGCAGATCATTTAAGTGCTGTATGTTGCAAGGTTGGGCCTCCCATGGATCAGACTTGTCTGTCCAGCACGTTCCATAGATGCCAAAGATTGCATTGAGATTTGGGAAATTTGGAACTCTTTGCCTGTTCCATACACAGCAGTCTAGCATTTGGTTCCCACAGGAACGAGCCTTTGGTGCCCATGATCCTGTCAACAGTTTATTGCAATATGATTGACAGTCATTGTTAATATTATGACTGGCCGGTGTATGTACTCAGTCGGGCCAAGGATTTTAACTGATATCCATCAATTGCTTCATAAATTCAATAGTTAAAGAGGCTCGATGGATACACAGGGTTAAAGAACTCTTGCCCCGAGCAGTGCATTACTGCATCATTAGTGACACACTTCTGTCTTGACCACATCCGCATTTTTACAAGGCTCTAAAGGGGTTAAATCATAAGCGTGTTATACAAAATTTTACATGTCCAGGATGTAAAAATAAAAATTTTAAAACTTACTGGTAAATTAGTTAATTATTCATTTATATATATATATATATATATATCATAAACACCAGTAACAATTTACCCATAAAGGAAGATTTGTTTGAATAAAACAAAAAGTGCTTAAATAATATTACAGCAGAAAGTTGAATGTATTGTTATTTAAAAAATAGATTATATTTTTAATTGTTGTGTTTCAATACACAATCACATATGTCTCTAGTACTCTAACACATGTCATTTATAAAAACCCTTCATAGTCACAGGTGGTAGGTTTTCCCATCATGTGAAAACCTTTAAGTCACAAATGTATTTCATTTCGTTTAAGATATTTGTTATACTGAAAATAGCTATTACTTTTTAAATAGGAAGAAAAGAACTGAACCCATTTCATCCTGATTGTTTTTTGTTTCAATACTTTTCAGTCCTTTTATTGGAGCCAGAGACACTAGACTTCTACGGTTGAAGAAACGGGTTAGAAAAAGTCTGGGGATAAATGTGTTATAGCAAAGGTCTAATGAGATACTGTATGTAGAAAACATTGGACAGAATCTAGGACAGGGCTTCTCAAACTTAATATTCTGTCGCTTCAATCTGTCGCTGTCCACATAATGGGTGCCAGTATGCTTAAAATCTCATCCCCAAAGGATCACATATCACCTGTCTAAATGATTACAGACCGATCGCACTTACAGTACACCTACTGTATATATACAAAATGTTTGGAGATGTTGGTGATCAAACGCATGAAGGATGTCATACCACCCAGACTGGACAAATACCTATTTGCATACAGACCAAACAGATCAACAAAGGATGCAGTGGCTATTGTGCTCCATTCTATGTTAGAACATCTGGAATATAAAAGTATGTATACTAGGCTCCTCTTTGTCGATTTTAGCTCAGCATTTAGCACCATTTTGCCAAAAAGCTCCAACCTAAGCTTTGTGAGCTTGGATTAAGCACTGTACTGTGCAACTGGACTAAGGGTTTTTTAAACAAATGCACTGAAAATCCCTTGTATTAAGCTCTAGTATTAAATTTAAGATAACACAAAATAACACAATTGAGCATGCAAAAGGTGCTATGCGTGGCCTCTAAGACAGTCAAAATGCTCAGCAGCCTAGCCTGAGAAATGTCAATGTCTGCATTCTACTAGCTGCCTAAATCTAGGGCAAAAAATGTGTGATCGCTAGACGGAGACACTAAGCTTTTCTTTCCACATTTGAATCATAACATTCTCACCGCATAGGGAACGTAACGTACACTGACAGAAGGCGCCAAAGTCTCGCTTTTCCGTGCCCACAGGACAGAACGTGAAACGTGGCCATTAGCTACCTCACTAATTTTGAACGGGTGCCGACCTTATCTTATCTCCAGATAAAGTACAAAATTAACAATTTATTAATGAGTATAACACGTTTTTATTTAAAAATAGGAAACATACACTTTATTAGACTGTATTAATGTACCCCAAATGTCAGGTGGACTGGTGACTGATGACTCTTTTTATCTGATCCCAGTCCAAGCGCTGTTGGAGACTGAATGAATGTCCTGACTGATCAACTACTGATGAGTCTCCAATTTTCTCGAAAAATGCTAAACAAAAAAGTTAGTATTTTGTTTAGTACTTAGTAAAAACTTAGTAATTGTACAAGGAATGGTCACTTTCATGCTGTTCCTTGCACAATTATACTATTTGCACTCTATTTGTCACTTTGCCATCCATAAAACCCCACATCAAGTTTACACCGCAATTAATTTCATTTCACTCATTAGTTCCTTTTTTTATAACTTCTGAATTACATGCTTCTTATATAGCCTGAAGTTTTTGTTCTTAGCATTGCACTAGTAACTTCTGGTCAATTCGCACATTACCCTGTGTGTACTGACTATATGTAAGATATACAGTACAGTGTGTAATCACATCTACAACCTGTCTTTGTGTTACTGTCTCTATTGCTGCCGGATATCTGGAAGTACCTTTAGGATCAATAAAGTATTGCTCGATCTACCTATCTACCTATCTATCTATCTATCTATCTATCTATATTTCTATCTATCAGCATTAAGTGAGAAATGAATACTGCATCTTCATTAATATATTATAATAGATTTTTACTGTAATATAAAAAATGAAACTTACACAATCTAAATTCATTACACATAAATTAAAATATTTCAAACTTTGTTTTCATTTCTATAATTACAGATTACAGCTCATAAATATAATTTTTAAAAAATTATTCCGTATATTACTATTTTTCAATGTTTTTAACAATTCAATACATTTTTGAACAGCAATTTACTAAGGTTAAGATTTTTGCATAGAATTTTAAATGATTAAATTAAAATTTCATTTAAAAACCGCAGAAATTATGTTTGCAGATTTTGGCACTGTCATACTTCCGTACAGTCCAAGTGCGATAGATAAGTGAGGACCTGACTTCATTCCTGTTCTACTTACAGAAACCCTTAATAGTTACAGGTGTTTGAAACCATATATAACTATCTGAGTCTCTAGTGTCAGGCTTCCTCTGGCTACTTCCAGACACACCACTGACTAACACTATCGCCTGTCTCTTCACCTTTGTGGGAAGCCTGAAGTCAACTTTAGGCTTGAACCATTCCACCCCACAGTCGCGATGGGCGAGCGCCATGACCGTGGTGCCCATGAGGCGCACTGCCTTAGCGTCAGAAAACAAGTCCTCAGTGAAAAGGGTGCGAAACAGCTGCCTCAGACACAGGGATGTTTCCAAACTCCGGTCGCTGCCTACCAGCACCAAAGCCTCCATGTTGACCTCGTACACCTCTGTGGGAAAAACTCCAGAGCTTCCGAGGATGAAGAGCACACGGGGGACGTAACTGAGGGAGAAGAGTTCCTCCAGGTGTTCAAGCACCTCGTCCAGATCTTGCAGTGTCCGCTGGCACCGCTGCCAAGTCGAGTCTCCTGATGACTTGATAGGTTTCCTGACATCGCCTTCCTCCAGCTGTAGGCAGAGAATAGTAGTCATATACTCAGTAATCATCTGAATAATATTTGCACATCATAACTGAGCACTGATTTTACAGTACTGTTTGACTTATTTGTTGTGTTTGAGTGTTTGTGTTTCGCCTTTCTCTCACCTGTGTGGTTTCGAGTTGCTGATTTTGGAAGACGACCATCTCGTCATAGGTCATGGGCAGCTGTTGTCTCTGGTACAGGACCCACTTCAGAAGCTCACAGACGAACGTGTAACAGCTATAGTGCAACACAGTCCCTGGAAATACTACGTCCACACGGCCCTCCACCTGGGATCTGGATCCTCCTGCGACGTCCTCTTTATCCTTACACACAGACTGCTGTCCAGACACTTGGCTACAGTCAGGCTCGTGCTATCCCATCATGTGAAAGCCTTCAGGGCACAAACATATTTCACCTATTTTTAGGAAATTAAATGCTTAAAGTAGCTATTACTTTTCACATAGAAAAAAAACTAAAGTCTCTTTATCCTTGTTTCAATACCGATACCATCATGAATTTCAATACTTTTTGGTGCCAGAGACACTAGACTTCTATGGTTTAAGAACCGCATTAGAAAAATTATGGGGATAAATGTGTTATAGCAAAGGACTAATGAGCTACGGTGCTTAAAAAACATTTAGATGACACTGTAAAAAGGGAAGGCGAAAAAATGACATGCTTGGGTGCTTCCATTTCTTCAAGTACAAAGAAAACAGAGAATTTCAGCAGCTGATCCAGGAAGACAGAGAGAGTAAAGCTGATTGGTTGTCACATGACCTGCACGGCACTTGTGGCATTCAGTTAAGTTGAGACGTTTTATCTCACTGTGGCGTGGACACACATGGCAAATGCAACAGTGGCACTCTCTATTGTCTCCATTTAAAATAACACAGGTGAGTATGCAAAAAAGATGACACGTGAACGGCCCATAAGACAGTTGCAATACACAACAGTCTAGTCTGAGAAATGACACGGTCTACATTCAATTAGCTGCCTAAACTTTGAGAAATAATGTTGTGGTTGCTGGACTGAGCTTTTCTTTGCACATTTTGAAGATATCCTCACCACATAGGGGACGTAATGTACTCTAGCAGAAGACGCCAAAGTCTCGCTTATCCGTGCTCACAGGACAGAGTGTAAAATTTATTATTTTTTTTTTTACTTTTGAATGGGTGCCTTTTAGCCAACTTTATCTCATCTCCAGTTAGAGTACAAAATGAAAAATTTTATAAATACAACACGTTTTTATTTAAAAATAGGAAAGATACTTTATTTTGAGAAACCCTGCTTTAAAGTCTGATGGTATCAACACTAATTTCTTTCCTATTCAGTTTACAGTCACAGCTGAAACGTGTAGATCAATAAATAAATAATAGGTTAAGACACATTGAATGTGATTGGAAGCATTTGTCCTGATTTTAACATTGTTGTTGTTGTTGTTTTCTGGAGTGTTTCTTGTCTGCAGCCAGGTGACAATATTTAAAGATAAACAACATTAATAACACACACAAGCTACTTAAACCCAACATGTGCTAATGTTGCAGGCTAGTTAGCTTAGCTAATGTTTCTGCACAGTGCTTCTTGACTTTAATAAACATTTAGTAACTGCCTCATTGTTTTAACTAAAGTAAAATAAGGCATTAACTAGTAGTGCTCATTATCATTAACCCAGGGCTTTATTTCTGCCCACTATTTTCCTATTTTTTATTTTCCTGGTTAGTTTCCTCTTTTAACTGTTTGTGCTAGAGAGAGGGGGAGAGAAACGGCAAACTAAACTCGGTAATGAACTCACCGGTGGTAATGAGCTCCTCTCCGGTCTGAAACTCCTCCTCCAGCCGGACTGGCGGGGCGTCTCTCCTCATCCACAAGCTCATCTCGGCTGCAGTGCTAGAAGAGTCAATTCTCGTTAGAAATAATCGCAGAGAAAGTCGCAGTTAGAGTGATCGCAGACTAAATCTCTACAGGAAAAAATATCATATATCGCGTCAGAGCAATTGAAAAATAAACATGATGAATAACTGTCGTCACCATGGCGACCTGACGTCACTACTCAGAGCGGCACACGCTGTATCTTCGCATCATCTTATATTCGATTATCAACATAAAACATATATTTTAGCTTGATTTTATATTTTATTGTATATATTATTCATATTTATATGTTAACTTTATAAGATAACTTTATCTTAGTACTGTATGTACAAGAGAGGCGGCTGGTGGAAAATTCTGTAGGTGGGAATGTGCTACACTGAATAAACACAAGTATGATTTAAAAAAGAAGAAGAAAAATTCATGTTTGCAGCTCTAACAAATGTACTGGAAATTTATACTCTCAGAATCTCGTGTTTATTCTTACTCTTGACTCTGAAAATAAAAGGCACCCCAGCGCCCTCTATTGACCAGCCGCTATTCATGCAGGCCAACCGTAAAATTTTTATTTATTTATTAGTAATGACCAATATTTACTATTTGTAGTGATTAATAATGAGACTGTTTCAATATGCACATTTACATAATTTTATCTGATCACTGACTGATCAACTACTGATACTACAACTACTACTGATCCAGTGCTCCCAGTTATCCAAACCCCCCTCTGCCCTCTGCACCTGCTGACTCATCCTGGTGCTGAACTGACTTCATGTTAATTTAAATAACTTCTGTTATATTGAACTTCCAGTTGCATAACACACATGATGTCGTTATATAATTCCTGTTATCCGTTATCACCCCAATAAGGATGGGTTCCCTGTTGAGTCTGGTTCCTCTCAAAGTTTCTTCCTATTGCCATCTCAGGGAGTTTTTTCTTGCCACCGTCGCCGTCATCCTTGGCTTGCTCATCATGGACAATCTCATTATTATCTAGAAACATTTTTCTCACTCATACACAGTTCCATAAATTTTCTTTTCTTTTTCTGAAGCTGCTTTGAGACAATGACCATTGTTAAAAGCGCTATATAAATGAAATTGAATTGAATTGATGAGTTTTCATTTTTCTTGGACAAAAATCTCAGTGTGCCAAGAACAGCATGAAAGTGAATAATTGTGCAAAAAACGTTGCATGGTTTCTGATGGAAGTCACTTTCATACTGTTGCTTGCACAATTACTACATTTTATTTAGCACAATTATTATTATTTGCACTGTTGCCACTTTGCCATACATGAAACTGCACATCAAGGGTGCACTACAATTATCTTCATTTCACTTATTAATTTCTTTCTTTTTTCACTTGTGATTTATAAGTCTTATTAATATGCTTCTTACATAGCTTTTAGTTTTTTGTTCTAACCATTGCACTAGTAACTTCTGGTCAGTTCTCACATTACCCTATGTGTACTGACTATATGGAAGAAATAAGGAAGATCTTCGGGATAAATTATCTATCTATCTATCCATCCATCTATCTATCTATCTACCGATCCATCCATCCATCCATCCATCCATCAGCATTGAGTGGGACATGAATCCTGGATATCTATAGTGCATGTTTTTTTCTGTTGTATAAAAAAAATTAACTTGCATAAAATGTATTTAATGTAAAGTGAAATGTTTCAAACCTTTCATTAATTTCTAAAAATATCCTTTACATTTACCCATCAGCTACCTCTGAGGTAAAGCAATGGAGAAAGTAGCATTATTAAAGTACAGACACAATAGCAAACTCAAAAAATATATATTTTTATTATTATAATTTTTTATTATAAAAAGGGGGGCTAAAATGCTGCCGTAGGTCAGGACTTTTTCTCAATCACCAACACAATTTTTTAGGTTTTATTATAAATAATAACCAAATATTTCCACACACATCAGTACAATGATAAGTCTCTTTAAATATATTTCTCTATTTTTATACACTTTTCTTCGCCTGGGTGTATGTGCATGTGTATTCATGTCACACATACTGTTTTGCTAACTTTAGTGACAAAAATAAAAAATACTTTTTTATAATTTAAAAAATGACTGTATTTTTATTATTGCACCTGCATTTTGTACAAACAAAATAAGTAAAATATCACATGCTGTTTTTTTTTTTTTACATAATATGTGAATAAATAAAATATACATGTCACGTTTCGGGGTGTGAGGCATAACTGCACGAGGATCCAGGTGTTTAAAGGAAAACAATGTTTATTAAACACAAAACAGGGAACTTAAACAGAACAAATAGACTTTATAACTAAAACGAAACAAAAACATGAATAAAGACAACGGTAAACACGAACTGAACTCACAGACATTAATCACGAAAAATCAACAGATGCAAGACATTAAACAGAACTAAAACAAACCATTTATAATAAAAGTAATGAGCAAGTCGGTTCAGGTGAGCGCCCTACGTCACCTGACCGAGGTGCTTAATGGGAAATGAAGTGAAATAATAAGAACTACAAACAAAGATCACAGGGCGCTTTGGAGCCCTCTAGGGGTTATCCCTGACATAACCCCCCCTCAAAGGGCGCAACTCCGGGGCGCCACAGGAGGTCCAGGGCATCCCCCCCAGGGTCCAACGTCCGCCCCTCTCACCCAGAGGCTGGCACCTATGTCCAGTGGTTCAGGTGGTCTGATGCCCCTGTTGAAGCAGGGCGGCGGAGACGGAGGAAGCTCGCCATCCTCGTTGATGTAAGGCGGCGAAGGCAGTGGATGCTCGCCGTCCTCGGTGACGCAGGGCGGCGGATGCAGAAGAGGCTCACCGTCCTCATTGATGCAGGGCGGCAGAGGATGAGGAGGCTCGCTGTCCTCAGCGGCGCATGACGGCGGCGGAGGCAGAGGAAGCTCGCTGTCCTCGGCGGCGCATGACGGCGGCGGCGGAGGAAGAGGAAGCTCGTTATCCTCGGCGGCGCATGAAGGCGGCGGCGGAGGAAGAGGAAGCTCGCGATCCTCGGCGGCGCATGAAGGCGGCGGCGGAGGAAGAGGAAGCTCGCGATCCTCGGCGGCGCATGAAGGCGACGGCGGAGGAAGAGGAAGCTCGCGATCCTCGGCGGCGCATGAAGGCGACGGCGGAGGAAGAGGAAGCTCGCGATCCTCGGCGCCGCATGAAGGCGGCGGCGGAGGAAGAGGAAGCTCGCGATCCTCGGCAGCGCATGAAGGCGGCGGCGGAGGAAGAGGAAGCTCGCGATCCTCGGCGGCGCATGAAAGCGGCGGCGGAGGAAAAGGAAGCTCGAAGTCCTCGGCGGCGCATGAAGGCGGCGGCGGAGGAAGAGGAAGCTCGCTGTCCTCGGCGGCGCATGAAGGCGGCGGCGGAGGAAGAGGAAGCTCGCTGTCCTCAACGGCGCATGACGGCTGCGGCGGAGGAAGAGGCGGCTCGTCGTCCTCGGCAGCACTGTGCAGCGACGGAAGCTCGCCGTCCTCGAAGGCACTGCGCAGCGACAGAAGCTCGCCGTCCTTGAAGGCACTGCGCAGCGACGGAAGCTCGCCGTCCTCGAAGGCACAGTGCAGCGACGGAAGCTCGCCGTCCTCGAAGGCACAGTGCAGCGACGGAAGCTCGCCGTCCTCGAAGGCACAGTGCAGCGTCGGAAGCTCGCCCTCCTCTTCGCTGCAGTGCAGCGGCAGCAGCTCGCTGTGCTCAGCGACGCGGTGCAGCTGTGCTAGCAGCCCTTGGAGCCTGGCCACCTGCTCCCGCAGGTCACGAATGCGCTCTTCGTTTCTCAGAGCGCACCGCCGAAAGCTGCTCCAATCACTCTGGGAGGCTGCTCCCAGCTGCACGTCCCACTCACACTCCGCTCTTCTGCCGCTACGCCGTTTGGTTCTCCGGCTACCTTCCACGCCGGCTCCCCAAACTCCAAACATCGTTGCCCCCCCCAAAAGAATCTCCCCGGAGAAGGGCTCCTCTGCCATGCCTCTTTTTAGGTCTTGCATTCTGTCACGTTTCGGGGTGTGAGGCATAACTGCACGAGGATCCAGGTGTTTAAAGGAAAACGATGTTTATTAAACAGAAAACAGGGAACTTGAACAGAACAAATAGACTTTATAACTAAAACGAAACTAAAACACGAATAAAGACAACGGTAAACACGAACTGAACTCACAGACATTAATCACGAAAAATCAACAGATGCAAGACATTAAACAGAACTAAAACAAACCATTTATAATAAAACTAATGAGCAAGTCGGTTCAGGTGAGCGCCCCACGTCACCTGACCGAGGTGCTTAATGGGAAATGAAGTGAAATAATAAGAACTACAAACAAAGATCACAGGGCGCTTTGGCGCCCTCTAGGGGTTATCCCTGACAATACAAATCTCTCACTCCCTAGTGACGCTCAATAAATATGAGAGTTTCTTGTGTAATAGTTTAAGGACCAAAAATAATTGGACAGAATTTAAAACATGATCCACCTCACTTCCCATTAGAAAATAATTCAAGTATTAACACAAGAATTCCACAATTTTTTATATTTACACATTTTATGGAAGCCTGTCTGATTGTTGCATCGTTACAATCATTAGGCATTGACATATGCAATTTTTAATTACATAGTTGTAAGCTGACATTTCTACGGCTCCGACAAATAGGCAAAATATTATCGGATACGTTCAATGATTTAATATATAAATACCTGGGTTATACTGTATTTATGTCATATACATCAGCATAAAGTCCAATTTTGCATAGATTCATTTTGTGCCACCAAAACAACTCTGATCCCTGGAGGCATGACTCCACAAGACCTCTGAAGGTGTGCTGTGGTGTCTGACACCAGGACATTAGCAGCAGATCATTTAAGTGCTGTATGTTGCAAGGTGGGGCCTCCCATGGATCAGACTTGTCTGTCCAGCACGTTCCATAGATGCCAAAGATTGCATTGAGATTTGGGAAATTTGGAACTCTTTGCCTGTTCCATACACAGCAGTCTAGCATTTGGTTCCCACAGGAACGAGCCTTTGGTGCCCATGATCCTGTCAACAGTTTATTGCAATATGATTGACAGTCATTGTTAATATTATGACTGGCCGGTGTATGTACTCAGTCGGGCCAAGGATTTTAACTGATATCCATCAATTGCTTCATAAATTCAATAGTTAAAGAGGCTCGATGGATACACAGGGTTAAAGAACTCTTTACTGCATCATTAGTGACACACTTCTGTCTTGACCACATCCGCATTTTTACAAGGCTCTAAAGGGGTTAAATCATAAGCGTGTTATACAAAATTTTACATGTCCAGGATGTAAAAATAAAAAAATTAAAAACTTACTGGTAAATTAGTTAATTATTCATTAATATAATATATATATATATATATAAACACCAGTAACAATTTACCCATAAAGGAAGATTTGTTTGAATAAAACAAAAAGTGCTTAAATAATATTACAGCAGAAAGTTGAATGTATTGTTATTTAAAAAATAGATTATATTTTTAATTGTTGTGTTTCAATACACAATCACATATGTCTCTAGTACTCATGTCATTTATATGTACATATGCCATTTATAAAAACCCTTCATAGTCACAGGTGGTAGGTTTTCCCATCATGTGAAAACCTTTAAGTCACAAATGTATTTCATTTCGTTTAAGAAATTTGTTATACTGAAAATAGCTATTACTTTTTAAATAGGAAAAAAAGAACTGAACCTATTTCATCCTGATTGTTTTTTGTTTCAATACTTTTCAGTCCTTTTATTGGAGCCAGAGACACTAGACTTCTACGGTTGAAGAAACGGGTTAGAAAAAGTCTGGGGATAAATGTGTTATAGCAAAGGTCTAATGAGATACTGTATGTAGAAAACGTTGGACAGAATCTAGGACAGGGCTTCTCAAACTTAATATTCTGTCGCTTCAATCTGTCGCTGTCCACATAATGGGTGCCAGTATGCTTAAAATCTCATCCCCAAAGGATCACATATCACCTGTCTAAATGATTACAGACCGATCGCACTTACAGTACACCTACTGTATATATACAAAATGTTTGGAGATGTTGGTGATCAAACGCATGAAGGATGTCATACCACCCAGACTGGACAAATACCTATTTGCATACAGACCAAACAGATCAACAAAGGATGCAGTGGCTTTTGTGCTCCATTCTATGTTAGAACATCTGGAATATAAAAGTATGTATGCTAGGCTCCTCTTTGTCGATTTTAGCTCAGCATTTAGCACCATTTTGCCAAAAAGCTCCAACCTAAGCTTTGTGAGCTTGGATTAAGCACTGTACTGTGCAACTGGACTAAGGGTTTTTTAACAAATTGCTCTCAGTGTGTACAAACACATATCATCCACAGTGCATATTAACACCGGGGTCCCCCAAGGATGTGTACTAAGTCACATACTTTATACATTATACACACAGGGCTGCTGAGCCTCCCTCCATTATAACTACATCACAAAATTCGCAGATGACATCCTGTTTGGCCTCATTAATTAAAACGATGAGTTCTCATACAGAAGGGAGGTGGAACATCAGCTTGGTATAATACCCACAACCTGACACTAAATATCAAGAAGACCAGGAAGATAATTGTGGACTTTCGTAGGAATACATGGACCACTTACCTACCACTTATTCAAGCCTTTCAAGCCTAGTGGGAAAAATGCTTTTATGCCTGAATAAACTGATTAAACAAAATGGATTTAAATGGATTTGAAGCACTGAAAATCCCTTGTATTAAGCTCTAGTATTAAATTTAAAATAACACAAAATAACACAATTGAGCATGCAAAAGGTGCTATGCGTGGCCTCTAAGACAGTCAAAATGCTCAGCAGCCTAGCCAGAGAAATGTCAATGTCTGCATTCTACTAGCTGTCCAAATCTGGGCAAAAAATGTGTGATCGCTAGACGGAGACACTAAGCTTTTCTTTCCACATTTGAATCATAACATTCTCACCGCATAGGGAACGTAAGATACACTGACAGAAGGCGCCAAAGTCTTGCTTTTCCGTGCCCACAGGACAGAACGTGAAACGTGGCCATTAGCTATCTCACTAATTTTGAACGGGTGCCGGCCTTATCTTATCAGTCCAAGCGCTGTTGGAGGCTGAATGAATGTCCTGACTGATCAACTACTGATGAGTCTCCAATTTTCTCGAAAAAATGCTAAACAAAAAAGTTAGTATTTTGTTTAGTACTTAGTAAAAACTTAGTAATTGTACAAGGAATGGTCACTTTCATGCTGTTCCTTGCACAATTATACTATTTGCACTCTATTTGTCACTTTGCCATACATAAAACCCCACATCAAGTTTACACCACAATTAACTTCATTTCACTCATTAGTTCCTTTTTTTATAACTTCTGAATTACATGCTTCTTATATAACCTGAAGTTTTTGTTCTCAGCATTGCACTAGTAACTTCTGGTCAATTCGCACATTACCCTGTGTGTACTGACTATATGTAAGATATACAGTACAGTGTGTAATCACATCTACAACCTGTCTTTGTGTTACTATCTCTATTGCTGCTGGATATCTGGAATTACCTTTAGGATCAATAAAGTATTGATCGATCTACCTATCTACCTATCTATCTTTCTATCTATCAGCATTAAGTGAGAAATGAATACTGCATCTTTATTAATATATTATAATAGATTTTTACTGTAATATAAAAAATGAAACTTACACAATCTAAATTCATTACACATAAATTAAAATATTTCAAACTTTGTTTTCATTTCTATAATTACAGATTACAGCTCATAAATATAATTTTATTATTATTTAATTATTCCGTATATTACTATTTTTCAATGTTTTTAACAATTCAATACATTTTTGAACAGCAATTTACTAAGGCTAAGATTTTTGCATAGAATTTAAAAATGATTAAATTAAAATTTCATTTAAAAACCGCAGAAATGATGTTTGCAGATTTTGGCACTGTCATACTTCCGTACAGTCCAAGTGCGATAGATAAGTGAGGACCTGACTTCATTCCTGTTCTACTTACAGAAACCCTTAATAGTTACAGGTGTTTGAAACCATATATAACTCTCTGAGCCTCTAGTGTCAGGCTTCCTCTGGCCACTCCCAGGCACACCACTGGCTAACACTATGGCCTGTCTCTTCACCTTTGTGGGAAGCCTGAAGTCAACTTTAGGCTTGAACCATTCCACCCCACAGTCGCGATGGGCGAGCGCCATGACCGTGGTGCCCATGAGGCGCACTGCCTTAGCGTCAGAAAACAAGTCCTCAGTGAAAAGGGTGCGAAACAGCTGCCTCAGACACAGGGATGTTTCCAAACTCCGGTCGCTGCCTACCAGCACCAAAGCCTCCATGTTGACCTCGTACACCTCTGTGGGAAAAACTCCAGAGCTTCCTAGGATGAAGAGCACACGGGGGACGCGACTGAGGGAGAAGAGTTCCTCCAGGTGTTCAAGCACCTCGTCCAGATCTTGCAGTGTCCGCTGGCACCGCTGCCAAGTCGAGTCTCCTGATGACTTGATGGGTTTCCTGACATCGCCTTCCTCCAGCTGTAGGCAGAGAATAGTAGTCATATACTCAGTAATCATCTGAATAATATTTGCACATCATAACTGAACACTGATTTTACAGTACTGTTTGACTTATTTGTTGTGTTTGAGTGTTTGTGTTTCGCCTTTCTCTCACCTGTGTGGTTTCGAGTTGCTGGTTTTGGAAGACGACCATCTCGTCATAGGTCATGGGCAGCTGTTGTCTCTGGTACAGGACCCACTTCAGAAGCTCACAGACGAACGTGCAACAGCTATAGTGCAACACGGTCCCTGGGAATACTACGTCCACACGGCCCTCCACCTGGGATCTGGATCCTCCTGCGATGTCCTCATTATCCTTACACACAGACTGCTGTCCAGACACTTGGCTACAGTCAGGCTCGTGCTGTCCCATCATGTGAAAGCCTTCAGGGCACAAAAATATTTCACTTATTTTTAGGAAATTAAATGCTTAAAGTAGCTATTACTTTTCACATAGAGAAAAAACTGAAGTCTCTTTTAGGGCTGAAACGATTCCTCGAGTAAATCGAGTAATTCGATTACAAAAAATGATTGAGGCAAAATCTTCTGCCTCGAGGCTTCCTTTAATTCATTTTAAAAGCTTGTGTTATGTTTTTGCGCAATTATTTGTTGACAACACGCTTTTGACACGGCGCGCTTCCGGGTGCAAGCTGCCAGTAAACACCAACAAAGAAGAATCGCTTACGTCACCCACAAAGCGGAAGGAGACGCAAACAGTTAGCTGTGTATTGATTTGAGGGAGCGTTCTGTTGCGGGTTGCGAAATGGAAGGGAGCGATAAAATTATCAGCGAGGCCAAGAGAAGAAGAAAGCAGAAATTGTCAGTAAAGGCTTATATTATGCCTGAGATTTTGAAACTTTTAGTTGCACAACTTACTGTTTTTGTATAATTATTTATTTTGTGCCTTAGTTTTATCCTCAAAGTCATTTGAAAACCTTTTTTTTATTTGCATCCGGGAAAAGGCTTTAAAATAAGAATGTATGGTGCTGTAATGCACTTAATTAATCTCAGTCAACTTTAATACCCCTATCTCACCTACTCGGTTTCGCGCAGTGGCCGGAAACACGGTTCTTCATGATTCACCGCAAGTTTTGGCGCTGTGTTTACGTTTCCATCTTTCTGTGCAAAAAATTAAATATGTTTAAGCCGCCTTAAAAACATGTTTAAACATGTTTCATTTTTTTGGCGGACCTTGCAGAACTTTGCGGAACGTCGGCGGGCAGTCGCGGCGGCTCACGGACCGCATAGGTGAGATAAGGGTATAAGCTTTTCCTTGTATTGTGAATAATGACAATGTTTATTTTTGATAAAATGCTGTATGCATTTAAAAAATAAAAGTAGATTTTTCTAAAAAGATAACCAATTAATCTTTGTTTTTCTTATATATTTTACATTGCTGTTTAATTAAGCAAAAGTGCATTTTATCCGATTACTCGATTAATCGATTACACTTTTGGTAGAATTACTAAAATATTCGATAGCTACAGCCCTAGTCTCTTTATCCTTGTTTCAATACCAATGCCATCATGAATTTCGATACTTTTTGGTGCAAGGGACACTAGACTTCCATGGTTTTATGAACTGCGTTAGACAAATTATGGGAATAAATGTGTTATAGCAAAGGACTAATGAGCTATTTTACTTAGAAAACATTTAGATGACACTGTAAAAAGGGAAGGCGAAAAAATGACATGGTTGGGTGCTTCCATTTCTTCAAGTACAAAGAAAACAGAGAATTTCAGCAGCAGATCCAGGAAGACAGAAAGAGTGAAGCTGATTGATTGTCACATGACCTGCAGGGCACTTGTGGCATTCAGTTAAGTTGAGACGTTTTATCTCACTGTGGCGTGGACACACATGGCAAATGCAACAGTGGCACTCTCTATTGTCTCCATTTAAAATAACACAGTTGAGTATGCACAAAAGATGACACGTGAACGTGAAATACACAACAGTCTAGACTGAGAAATGAAACGGTCTACATTCAATTAGCTGCCTAGTGTCAGGGATAACCCCTAGAGGGCGCCAAAGCGCCCTGTAATTTCGTTTGTAGTTCCTTTGTTTAGACTTCAGTTCCCATGGGGCAACTCGGTCAGGTGACCAGGGGGCGCTCACCTGAACCGAGTTGGTTATTAGTTTTATTATAAATGGTTTGTTTTAGTTCTCCTGTGTTGTCTTGCAACTGTTCATTTATATGGGTAATGTCAGCATGTTTCTTAGTGTCTTTTGTTTCTCCGTCTATACGTGTCTTAGTTTCGGTTTCATTTAAAGTCTATTTGTTTTGTTGAGTTTCCCTGTTTTGTGTTTGAAATAAACATCGTTTCCGTTACCACCTGGATCCTCCTGCGTTTATGCCGCACAACACCCCGAAACGTGACAGATTGCAAGACCTAAAAAAGAGGCATAGCAGAGGAGCCCTTCCCCGGGGAGATTCTTTTTGGGGGGGGCAACGATGTTTGGAGTTTGGGGAGCCGGCGTGGAAGGTAGCCGGGGAACCAAACGGCGTAACGGGAAAAGAGCGGAGTGTGAGCGGGACGTGCAGCTGGGAGCAGCCTCCCAGAGTTATTGGAGCAGCTTTCGGCGATGCGCTCTGAGAAACGAAGAGCGCATTCGTGACCTGCGGGAGCAGGTGGCCAGGCTCCAAGGGCTGCTAGCACAGCTGCACCGCGCCGCTGAGCACAGCGAGCTGCTGCCGCTGCAATGCGGCGAAGAGGAGGGCGAGCTTCCGACGATGCACTGTGCCTTCGAGGACGGCGAGCTACCGTCGCTGCACTGTGCCTTCGAGGACGGCGAGCTACCGTCGCTGCACTGTGCCTTCGAGGACGGCGAGCTACCGTCGCTGCACTGTGCCTTCGAGGACGGCGAGCTACCGTCGCTGCACAGTGCCTTCGAGGACGGCGAGCTTCCGTCGCTGCACAGTGCTGCCGAGGACGGCGAGCTTCCGTCGCTGCACAGCGCCGCTGAGGATGACGAGCTTCCTCTTCCCCCGCCGCCGCCTTCATGCGCCGTTGAGGACAGCGAGCTTCCTCTTCCTCCGCCGCCGCCTTCGTGCGCCGCTGAGAACAGCGAGCTTCCTCTTCCTCCGCCGCCGCCTTCGTACGCCGTTGAGGACAGCGAGTTTCCTCTTCCTCCGCCGCCGCCTTCATGCGCCGTCGAGGAGCACGAGCTCCATCCTCTTCCTCCGCCGCCGCCTTCATGCGCCGCCGAGGATCACGAGCTCCATCCTCTTCCTCCGACGCTGCACGGCGCCGTTGAGGACAGCGAGCTTCATCTTCCTCCGCCGCCGCCTTCATGCGCCGCCGAGGTCAGCGAGCTTCCTCTTCCTCCGCCGCCGCCTTCATGCGCCGCCGAGGAGCACGAGCTCCATCCTCTTCCTCCGCCGCCGCCTTCATGCGCCGCCGAGGAGCACGAGCTCCATCCTCTTCCTCCGCCGCCGCCTTCATGCGCCGCCGAGGAGCACGAGCTCCATCCTCTTCCTCCGCCGCCGCCTTCATGCGCCGCCGAGGAGCACGAGCTCCATCCTTTTCCTCCGCCGCCGCCTTCATGCGCCGCCGAGGAGCACGAGCTCCATCCTTTTCCTCCGCCGCCGCCTTCATGCGTCGCCGAGGAGCACGAGCTCCATCCTCTTCCTCCGCCGCCGCCTTCATGCGCCGCCGAGGAGCACGAGCTCCATCCTCTTCCTCCGCCGCCGCCTTCATGCGCCGCCGAGGAGCACGAGCTCCATCCTCTTCCTCCGCCGCCGCCTTCATGCGCCGCCGAGGAGCACGAGCTCCATCCTCTTCCTCCGCCGCCGCCTTCGTACGCCGTTGAGGACAGCGAGCTTCCTTTTCCTCCGCCGCCGCCTTCATGCGCCGCCGAGGAGCACGAGCTCCATCCTTTTCCTCCGCCGCCGCCTTCATGCGCCGCCGAGGAGCACGAGCTCCATCCTCTTCCTCCGCCGCCGCCTTCATGCGCCGCCGAGGAGCACGAGCTCCATCCTCTTCCTCCGCCGCCGCCTTCATGCGCCGCCGAGGAGCACGAGCGCCATCCTCTTCCTCCGCCGCCGCCTTCATGCGCCGCCGAGGAGCACGAGCGCCATCCTCTTCCTCCGCCGCCGCCTTCATGCGCCGCCGAGGAGCACGAGCGCCATCCTCTTCCTCCGCCGCCGCCTTCATGCGCCGCCGAGGAGCACGAGCTCCATCTTCTTCCTCCGCCGCCACCTTCATGCGCCGCCGAGGAGCACGAGCTCCATCCTCTTCCTCCGCCGCCGCCTTCATGCGCCGCCGAGGAGCACGAGCTCCATCCTCTTCCTCCGCCGCCGCCTTCGTACGCCGTTGAGGACAGCGAGCTTCCTTTTCCTCCGCCGCCGCCTTCATGCGCCGCCGAGGAGCACGAGCTCCATCCTCTTTCTCCGCCGCCGCTGTCATGCGCCGCCGAGGACAGCGAGCCTCCTCATCCTCTGCCGCCCTGCGTCACCGAGGACGGCGAGCACCCACTGTCTTCACCGCCCAGCGTCAAAGAGGACGGCGAGCTTCCTCCGTCTCCGCCGCCCTGCTTCAACGGGGGCATGAAGCCACCTGGCCCACAGGACATAGGTGCCAGCCTATGGGTGAGAGGGGCGGACATTGGACCCTGGGGGGGATGCCCTGGACCTCCTGTGGCGCCCCGGAGTTGCGCCCTTTGAGGGGGGGTTATGTCAGGGATAACCCCTAGAGGGCGCCAAAGCGCCCTGTAATTTCGTTTGTAGTTCCTTTGTTTAGACTTCAGTTCCCATGGGGCAACTCGGTCAGGTGACCAGGGGGCGCTCACCTGAACCGAGTTGGTTATTAGTTTTATTATAAATGGTTTGTTTTAGTTCTCCTGTGTTGTCTTGCAACTGTTCATTTATATGGGTAATGTCAGCATGTTTCTTAGTGTCTTTTGTTTCTCCGTCTATACGTGTCTTAGTTTCGGTTTCATTTAAAGTCTATTTGTTTTGTTGAGTTTCCCTGTTTTGTGTTTGAAATAAACATCGTTTCCGTTACCACCTGGATCCTCCTGCGTTTATGCCGCACAACACCCCGAAACGTGACACCTAGACTTTGGGAAAAAAAGGTGTGGTCACTACACTGAGCTTTTCTTTGCACATTTTGAAGCCATCATCACAACACAGGGGACGTAATGTACTCTAGCAGAAGACGCCAAAGTCTCGCTTATCCGTGCTCACAGGACAGAGTGTAAAAAAATGTTGTTTTTTTAAAACTTTTGAATGGGTGCCTTTTAGCCAGCTTTATCTCATCTCCATATAGAGTACAAAATGAAACAATTTAATAAATATAACATGTTTTTATTTAAAATTAGGAAAGATACTTTATTTTGAGAAACCCTGCTTTAAAGTCTGAAGGTATCAACACTAATTTCTTTCCTATTCAGTTTACTGTCACAGCTGAAATTTGTAGAATAAAATAATAATAAATACATAAATAATAGGTTAAGACACATTGAATGTGATTGGAAGCATTTGTCCTGATTTAAACACTGTTGTTGTTGTTGTTGTTGTTTTCTGGAGTGTTTCTTGTCTGCAGCCAGGTGACAATATTTAAAAATAAACAACATTAATAACACACAAGCTACTTAAACCCAACATGTGGTAATGCTGCAGGCTAGTCAGCTTAGCTAATGTTTCCGCACAGTGCTTCTTGACTTTAATAAACATTTAGCAACTAGCTCACTGTTTTATCTAAAGTAAAATCAAGCATTAACTAGTCGTGTGTAACATCTGTACCTCCACAGCTCAGGGGAATAAGATCAGGTTCCCCGGATTACTGAGTTGGTACTTTGTCCCCACCTAGTGTGTCTATGTATGTACTACCAGCACTCAAACACTAAACACGAACACCTGTGATCCCCTTGTGTGTCTGACTATTTATTCCAGTCGAACCCGTAGGGCTTCGCCTGTTCACCGTTGTGCACCTGTCTTGTCTTCACCGGGTTTGTCTAGTATGTTGTGTGTAAAACGTCTTGTCTCTTCTCCCCGTCTCACTCCCTGGACTGAGTGTGTCTGCAGGTGAAGGACCTTTTGGGACTTGGAATATCCCTCCCTTGCCGCATGGACTTTGCAAGTGCCTCATTTAAGTTCTCGTTCTCCTCACCTGAGTGATTGTTTTTTGTTAGCTCACCTGCAGACCCGGCCTGGGAGGTCAGCTCCGGACCGCTGTACGCGCCCGGAGAGGTTGTTGTATTGTAAAAAAGGAAAAAAGAAATAAAAAGGACTATTTTTTGTGAATATGGAAACTGCATCTGCGTCTGATTTATATCCAGGAGTCATGACAGATGAACAGGCCCATCCAGACGCAGCAGGAACCCCTCTTCCTGAGGAGCAGGCCCAGTCCTCGATTACATTCGGGGACAGCAACATGAGATCGATGGGCTGGCCCGAGCGGTGAATGACATGGCGCGAGGAATGGAACAACTCATGCGCCGCTTGCCCGATCTCTGCGCACCTGGTTCGCGCTCCGCTCCACTACCACCCCGCTCTAACCCCCCGGAAAGATATGATGGAAATCCGGAGGGGTGCAAGCGGTTTCTCCTGGCCTGTGAGCTGTGGCTCGCAGAGTATCCGGAGATGACGGATGCGCAGAAAATCAGCTTCGTCACCCAGCAGCTCGCAGGGACCGCAATGGATTGGGCCGCGGCAGTGTGGAGCGCAGGCGGGATCGCCGCGAAGGATTACCCGCAGTTTCTCTCGGAGTTTCGTACGGTATTCGACCACCCCGATCAGGGTAAAACGGGGGAACAACAGCTGCTGAGGCTGAAACAGGGGACGACCACTGTCGCGGATTATGCGATTCGGTTTCGGGTCCTGGCTGCGGAGAGTGGCTGGTGCGACCGCAGTCTCCTGGCAAGGTTCCGGGACGGACTACAACCCGAAGTCCAACTGGAATTAGCCTGCCGGGACACAGGCATGTCCCTGAACGACTGTATCGCACTAGCCATCAAACTAGATCAGCACCTCCGTAGCCAACGACGACACATCTCCCCGAAAATCGCCCCCGCACGGCAGGAGATTAACCGTCGCGCTAGCCTCAGCACCCCCACGACGGACCCCCGCGAAGGAACTCCGGGAGAACCGATGGACCTCAGCACCTCCCGCCTCACGGCCCAGGAGAGAAGGCGGCGTATACAAGCGGGATTGTGCCTATACTGCGGAGGGGACAAGCATCGCATAACACATTGCCCATTATTACAAAAAGTAATACGCATCACTCCACCACGCACCCATCACTCATTCTGTGTACCAGCTCACATATCATATTTTAACCGTTCTTTGTGTGTTTTCCCCCTTATAGATTCGGGTTCGGCTGGAAATTTTATAACTTCTTCTCTTCTTTCCTCGCTACAGGCTCCCTTGTCGAAGCTACCAGCCCCTATCGCGATTAAAGCTCTGGATGGTCATAACCTTCGACATTCGCCCATTAAACAGATATCGGCGCCACTGCGATTAACTTTTCCCGGTCACTCCGAGGAACTAAAATTCTTTGTTCTCCCTCGGTCCGATCATTCCGTCGTGCTGGGTCTACCATGGCTCAGCTCTCATAATCCCAATTTTGATTGGGAAAAATCTCGCATCCTATCCTGGGCCCCTAGATGTGCAAAAAAATGTATACCGCCGACATTGACGGTTCAAACCACCTCAATTGAAAGCCCGCAAGCCCTAGTATCAACACAGGTACCATCAGAGTATGCACAGTTTCAAGACGTGTTTAGCATTAGGGCGGCCGCACGACTTCCCCCTCATCGGCCGTGGGACTGCGCGATAGATATCTTGCCGGGGAAAACACCGCCGAGCTCGCGGGTTTATCCATTGTCCGTGGAGGAAACGCGGGCTATGGAGGAATACGTGAGTGAAGCTCTCCGGCAGGGGCTCATCAGTAGGTCCACGTCACCCGCGTCGGCAGGTTTTTTCTTTATCGATAAGAAAGGGGGGGGCTTACGTCCCTGTATTGATTATAGGGGTCTCAATGCAGTCACAGTGAAATACAAGCACCCACTACCGTTGGTACCGGCCGCCATCGACCAACTCCGAGGCGCCTCTATTTTCACCAAACTCGACCTCCGCAGCGCCTATAATCTCGTTCGTGTGCGTAACGGCGATGAGTGGAAGACTGCGTTTAGCACAACATCAGGCCATTACCAATATAATGTGATGGCTTATGGATTGGTAAACGCACCTGCGGTGTTTCAGGGGTTCATGAACGACGTGTTTAGGGATATGTTAAGCCGGTATGTTATAGTGTACTTGGATGACATCTTGGTATACTCTCGGTCATATGCCGAACACGTCCAACATGTAACTGCCGTCCTTCATCGACTGCGCAAACACAGGCTCTATGCGAAGGCAGAGAAATGCGAGTTCCATAAAAAAGAGGTTGCATTCCTCGGCTACCGCATAGGGCCACAGGGGGTCGAAATGGAGACGACTAAGGTGGAGGCGGTGCAACTATGGCCGGAACCCCAATCGGTAAAGGCGCTACAGAGTTTTCTGGGATTCGCTAACTTTTACAGACGCTTTATTCGAGGATTCAGTATGCTGGCAGCGCCGCTCACAACCCTGCTAAAGGGGAAGCCTAAGCGTCTGCGTGAGTTTCCGCCGGAGGCACGCAGAGCTTTTCAACATCTAAAGACCGCTTTCACTACGGCACCCATACTGAAAATCCCCGACTCAACCAAGCCTTTTTTGGTTGAAGTCGATGCCTCCGAAGTGGGTGTAGGAGCGGTGCTGTCGCAACGTCATGGCAACCCAGAAAAACTCCACCCTTGCGCTTTCTTCTCGCGTAAACTAACACCTGCCGAGCGCAACTATGATATCGGCAATCGCGAACTGTTAGCAGTAAAAGCGGCGTTAGAGGAGTGGCGGCACTGGCTAGAGGGAGCCGAACACCCATTCTTAGTCCTAACCGATCATCGCAACTTAGAATACATCCAACAGGCAAAACGATTAAACCCGCGCCAAGCACGCTGGGCACTGTTCTTTACTCGCTTCCGCTTCACTATCACCTATCGTCCCGGTTCCAAAAATAAGAAAGCGGATGCTTTATCCCGGTGCTACACAGCCCCGGAGGAACCATCAGAACCCGAGCCGATTCTGCCTTCGTCTCTCGTGGTGGCACCGATCACGTGGGACCTCGACTCGGAGATCGCACAGGCGGCACGGTCCCAAACCGCACCACGACACTGCCCTCCGGGAAGAACCTACGTGCCGATGTCACTACGAGAGCAGGTAATTATCCAGGCACACACTAGCCTAGCAGCCGGGCACCCCGGGACGATCCGTACATTTCGGCTGTTAGAACCAAAATACTGGTGGCCGGATATGCGGAGGTTAGTAGGAACAGTGGTTTCATCCTGTACAGTTTGCGCGACATCTAAGAATCCTAGACACCTGCCGGTTGGAAAATTAATGCCATTAGTCACACCTAACAGACCGTGGTCCCATATCTCCGTGGACTTTGTCACGGATCTGCCCGTTTCTAAAGGCTACACCACTATTCTAGTCGTGATCGATCGATTTTCCAAGGGGTGCAGATTTATCCCCTTCGGCTCCCTCCCGTCAGCCTTCCAGGTAGCAGAAGCCCTGTTTACAACTGTGTTTCGTTGCTATGGCATCCCCGAAGATATAGTATCCGATCGTGGTCCCCAATTTATCGCGCGTGTCTGGAAAGCTTTCTTTCAGAAATTGGGAACCACTGTTAGCCTAACGTCGGCTATCATCCCGAGTCTAATGGGCAGGCAGAGCGGACTGTCCAAGAACTCGGAAAATATCTTCGAGCATATTGTAGCAGCCGTCAACACGAATGGGCAGAATGTTTAATCTGGGCGGAATATGCTCAAAACTCGCTACGTCACTCCGCTACCGGCCTAACGCCCTTCCAATGTATACTCGGGCATCAGCCCCCGCTCTGTCCCTGGGATAACACACCCACCGAAGTCCCTACGGTGGACGATTGGTTTAAAAGAGCGGAAAAAGTATGGGAAGATGCCCATACCAAAATCTCTCAAGCAGTTCGTCGCTTTAAGAAATTTGCCGATAGACGACGAAGGGAAAGTCCTCCGCTCCAGGTAGGTGATAGAGTATGGCTCTCGACAAGGGACCTTCACCTGAACCTTCCGTGCCGTAAACTCACTCCCCGGTATATAGGTCCCTTTCCCATAGTGTCTCAAATAAACCCCGTGTCATATAAATTGCAACTTCCCTCTCACATCCGCATTCATCCTGTCTTCCATATCTCTCTTCTTAAACCAGTGACCCGGGGACCGCTGGACAGAGGTGTGGCGGAACCAGCAACCCCTGGAGCGGTGGAGATTGAGGGCGCTCCGGCGTTTCGAGTCAGTAAACTCCTAGACTCCCGGAGGAGGGGAGGTGCCCTCCAATATCTGGTGGAATGGGAGGGGTACGGCCCGGAGGAAAGGAGCTGGGTGCCAGCCAAGGACATCTTACATCAAGGGCTCATCACAGAGTTCCATCAGGAAAGGCCGGAACGCCCGGCCCCACGACGTCCGGGTCGTCCCCCTCACCGGCCATCCCGTCAGGTTGGTGGGCCTCGACCCTCTCCGGTAACACGGAGACAGCCCTCACATCCCCGCCTGGGAGCCGGTCCTGGGGGGGGGGGTACTGTAACATCTGTACCTCCACAGCTCAGGGGAATAAGATCAGGTTCCCCGGATTACTGAGTTGGTACTTTGTCCCCACCTAGTGTGTCTATGTATGTACTACCAGCACTCAAACACTAAACACGAACACCTGTGATCCCCTTGTGTGTCTGACTATTTATTCCAGTCGAACCCGTAGGGCTTCGCCTGTTCACCGTTGTGCACCTGTCTTGTCTTCACCGGGTTTGTCTAGTATGTTGTGTGTAAAACGTCTTGTCTCTTCTCCCCGTCTCACTCCCAGGACTGAGTGTGTCTGCAGGTGAAGGACCTTTTGGGACTTGGAATATCCCTCCCTTGCCGCATGGACTTTGCAAGTGCCTCATTTAAGTTCTCGTTCTCCTCACCTGAGTGATTGTTTTTTGTTAGCTCACCTGCAGACCCGGCCTGGGAGGTCAGCTCCGGACCGCTGTACGCGCCCGGAGAGGTTGTTGTATTGTAAAAAAGGAAAAAAGAAATAAAAAGGACTATTTTTTGTGAATATGGAAACTGCATCTGCGTCTGATTTATATCCAGGAGTCATGACATCGTGCTCATTATTATTAACCTAGAGCTTTATTTCTGCCCACTATTTTCCCTACTTTTTATTTTCCTGGTTAGTTTCCTGTTTTAACTGTTTGTGCTAGAGAGAGGGGGAGAGAAACGGCAAACTAAACTCGGTAATGAACTCACCGGTGGTAATGAGCTCCTCTCCGGTCTGAAACTCCTCCTCCAGCCGGACTGGCGGGGCGTCTCTCCTCATCCACAAGCTCATCTCGGCTGCAGTGCTAGAAGAGTCAATTCTCGTTAGAAATAATCGCAGAGTAAATCTCAGCAGGAATAATTCTCACAGAGTAAACGGCTTTATAAACGGCTGCGTCACAGCGTCAGATCGCAATTGAAAAATAAACATGATGCAGAACTGTCGTCACCATGGCGACTTGACGTCACTACTCAGAGCGGCACGAGCTGCTTCTACATAATTATCTTATATTCAGTTATTAAAATAACATGTTTTATATTGTTTTTATATATTATTTTATATTTTAGTGACATTTATATTTATTTAAAATATAAATAGCACACTTTATCTTAGTACTGTACGTGCAGCAGTGGCGGCTGGTGGGAATGTGGTACACTGACTAACACAAGTATGATTAAAAATGTCAGGGATAATCCCTAGAGGGGTTAAAAAAATCTTTTGTTTGGACTTCGTTTCCCAGAATGCACCCCGGTCAGGTGACGGGAGGACTCACCTGAACCGAGGTGGCTCATTAGTTTCCTTATAAATAGCCTTCCAATTTCAGTTTCTTGTCTTGCATTTGTTGTTTTGAAATGCAGTTCTGTTGCTACCCTGTTCATGGCTTTGTTTGGTCATAGTTTCAAGTTTGTTCGTAGAGTTTTTTGTGTATGTTTTGTTCCATTTCTTAAAAACTTGCAGTCTTCACCTGGGCAAATAAAGAAAAAAAAAAAAACAATGTTTAAAGCCCTAACAACCGCAGACAAAGTTTACACTCTCAAAATCTCTTGTGTTTATTTCAGATTCTTACTCAAGAGTCTAAAAATAAAATGCGTCTGCGCGCCCTCTATTGGACAGCCGCCACATATGCAGGCATACAGCATACATTTTTTCTTCTCAATTTTCTCAACAAATTAATGACCAATATTGACTATTTTTAGTTATTAATGTGACATAAAATTTTAATTAATCATATAAATTATAAAATTTTATAAAATCATCAGCTCTATTTATGCACTACAGAAAAAAAAACCATATGCTTTCATTAGCAAAATGGCAGAAATATGTACTGTAAACCTTTTTAGCCAGGACATCTGTTATTTACAAATTAAATCACTTTTATTATTTGATCCCAGTCCAAATGCTGTTGAAGGCTGTGCTGATTGTCATGTCCTGACTGATCAACTACTGATGAGTTGTAATTTTTCTTGAACAGTGCTAAACAAAATGTACGCTACACTCAGTAGTTGTGGCAAAAACAGCATAAAAGTGAGTAATTTTGCAAAAACTTTGCTTCTCATATAGCTTGTAGTTGTTTTTTGTTCTTAACATTGCAATAGTAACTTCTGGTCAGCTCTAACATTACTCTATGTGTACTATACTGTATGTAAGAAATACAGCTTCAATCACATGTACAACCTATCTGTGGGTTACTGTCTCAATTGTTGCTGGATATCTGGAATTCCTTTGGGATCAATAATCTATCTATCTATCTATCTATCTATCTATCTATCTATCTATCAGCATTGAGTGAAAAATTAATACTGAATATCTACAATTCATGTTTTTTCTGTAATATTAAAAATTAAACTTGCATTATCTAAATTCATTGCAAGTAAAGATAAATATTTAAAACTTTCTTTTAATTTCTATGGTTAAGAATTACAGAAACTATACAATATGAAAATTAATTGATTAATTAAATAAATAATGCATACAGCCAAAAATGTATATACACTTTAGGGAAAGATAAATAGTATGATGTATATTATAATAATATAATATTAATAATAATATAATATTTTTATTATAATATTATCACACACACATATATATATATATATATATCATATCACATATATCATTATATAACTTATAGCAATATATTTTCTATTAAAATAGTTATACAAGTTTTTATTTTCCTGAAGTGTGTTTACATTTTTTTATCTGTAAATAAAGAGTACACACATTAAACTCTGTAAAATAAGGACGACAATAATAATAATAATAATAATAATAACGATCAGTGCATGTGTGTTTGTGTGTGTACAGTAATTTGATGTGATATAGTCGCTCATTTCCTCTTTCTGTGGTTCCACCAGTAGGTGGGGCAGTTTGTCTGGATGTGGGAAGCAGCTACAGTTGGGGTTGTGTTTATTGCATTTTGTGAAAGAAAAAAAAAGTGGTTTCCTTCTAACTACTGACTGTTAGTCTTCATTAGCCCTGAGGAAACCCACCTAGCATGGGGAGAAAATGAACACTCCATGCACACAGACCTGAGGCAGAAATCACTGGAGGTGCAATGCGACAATGCTAACTACTATCCTCTGGGTTCCTACTGTAGGTAATATAGCAACCTGATGTAATGCTGGTTCCGAGGTCATTGGATATCGAATGGCAGTTATAAATTAGCACAACACCAAAGGAAAGCAGGCAACTCTAGTTTGACACGATATAAGTGTAGAACTACAGCTCCCATCATGTCTGAGTGTGACCTATGAACCTTAATGACGTATGCGGATATAATGTAGGACGTGGTCGCGCATGTGTGAAGAGTACATTTGTTTAGCGCTCTCGTCGAGCGTTGCAAGACTGGCAGTTAGTAGTTAAGCAGTGTTCCGCGTGTGTATTCAGTTTGTCATTAACAACTTAACGTAAGAAGCTTTCGAAAGCACGTGCTTCATTAATTCATTCACAACATCACATTATATCAGACACAGAAAGTGTTGCTGTTAAATCAGCACTACGATTTGCACCTGACAGCTGTACCTCGTTTTCTTTCATCGTCTTTACAGTGTCCATGATGTCTATGATAAACAAGAGAGTTTTCCCACAGATAGCCCTAAGGGCTGAAGTGCAGGAATATCTTCACCATGTCTACACTAATAAAGCGGTAGGTTCCCAGTCCTAAAAAAAAAATTGTCTGCATTATTATCACTATAATAAAGTTCCCAGAAAAGTGTGCCATCTTGCATTCATCATCAATTTATTTACTTTTGTGATACCATATTGTATAATATAAAATGGTCATTCCTTTAAAGATTGCATTTCTGGAAATGGCTCAAGTGCCATGCTTTCTCCTGTGAATAATCTTTTTAATCATTGTTACTTTTGAGGATCATAGAAATGTAATTTGGTGTCCGGGGTCCGGATTTGATTTCTGCCTCAGGTCTATGCGCATGTTCTCCCCATGCTAAATGGGTTTCCTCTGGGTTTCTCCCACAGTCCAAAGACATGCATTCCCACACAATTGTGTGTCCCGTAGTGTGTGAATAAGCCTTTAAGTGTGTGTGTGCCCTCTGTGACCCTTCTGTACAGGATAAAGTGGTATAGACAACGAGTGAGTGAGTAAAAATGTCATTCATCAGATCATCTTCCATTGATTCATGGTGTAGTTCTAATGCTCCAGTGATCATTGTCACCACTTTTGGGCGTAAGAAGGATCAGCATGGGCACCTTGACACTTATCAATAATAGCCAGCATGAACTCATTCAGTAGTTTGTGTTCCAGTAGCTCTTCTGTGTGGTTGGACCAGAGGAGCTAACCGTTACTCTCAACAAGCATCAATGAGCCCTGGGCATCCATGACTGACTTAGTAGTGATGGGGAGACGAAGCGTCATTTAGGTGTCGAGGCTTCCCAGCCAATAGTTTTACCAAAAGCTTAATATCATGAAGCTTTATTTAAGAGTTTGTTGTACCATCATGCATCATGCAGTTAAGTTGAACCCGATGCTAAATTTGTTCCCCCTTTATTTATTTTTTATTTAGTTACAAGATGTTTATTCATTAATCATTTTTTGAAAGAGCATATGTTTTTGATTGATCTCTTGTATGTTCAAGGGACGTTCATGTGTATATTGAGTCAGCCAATTTATTTCATTCATTCTGTGCAAAAATAATCCACAATGACAAAGAAAAAACAGGATTTTGGGATGCTTTGCAAGTTTGTAAAAAAAGAAGTCTAAAATAGCTGACGTACAACAGATGTCAGACATTTTGTTATAAAACACACTGCTCTGGTGCATCATCCTTTTGCCAGGGGTCCTTCAAATGCTTCTACATCTTGAAATCTCACATGCTGTCAGAGGACAAGACAAGCCAGGAGGTCAAGAGAATTGTCTGTATATCTGAGAGACAGGATTATGTCAAGGTATAGATTTTGCAAACAAGTTATCATGAGAATTTCTGTAGTATTGAATGCACCCAAGTGCATAGTACTGTAGGAAGCCTTCATCTTTCTCAAATGCAAGAAGTTCAAAGCCACCGTCTTCCTGGATTTGACTGCCCAGTCGAATAATCAGGGGTAACGGCATTGCTCAAGCAGTGAGCTAAGAACCAAATGGTCACAATGAATGAGATCCAGAGTTCATTTGTGGACATGAGATAACCTTACAGAAGGCCACCCATCAGTGCAGTGACCCAACAGCCAGGCTTTTTGTGGTAGAATGGCCAGATGACCACATTCCACAATAAAAGCCTGCTCAGAGTTTGCCAAAAGGCATCAAACGTCTCTCAGATCATGAGAAGCAAGATCCTTCACTCTGATAAAACGCAAATTTAACTATTTGTCCATAATTCCCAACATCTCAGTGTCTGGTTTCCACCCTGTATGGTGGAACCATGCAAATATGCTTAAGGCTATAAATGCTGCCATAGGTGCATCCAAATCTGAGTATTGATGTAAATAAGATGTTTACAGTCAGTTTTTTAAAAATAATTAATATACAAAGCATTTAAAAATGGTTAGAATAGTTTGTAATACATTGCTTAAGCATGTGGCACTCACACCATGTGGTAATACAGTATATTAATGCAAGTATGTGTTTCTTTCCCCTTCAGCTTGTGTCTGAACTCGGAAAGGAGGAGGCAGAGAGAGTGTTTGATTTACTCCTCTCGTGTCTGTCTCACCCGCCGTCACTCACCTGCCTGAGGGCCAGCACACACATACACAGTCTACAGGATATTCAGCACAGGCTGGAGCAGCACCTTGCACAGGTGTGTGTCTGTATATTTGTGTGTCAAATATGTGCTCTGATCTTTTCCTGTGACAGGTGCTGTAATAAAGGTATAAGACCCGAAAGTCAATCCAATTGTCAATCCAATGCAGATTGCACACTTGTGAGGAAGTGACAGTTCTGTTCTTAGAGACGTGTGGGTGTGGGAGAGAAGCCAGCAGCAATATGTTCAGTGAAGCGTGATGTACAAAAAATATCACAAGTTTTGGTCTGACTGTTCTCATTACAGTCACATTTTGGTTATTTTGGGATCTCACATGTAAACAGCACACAAGAGGATATTTAGTACAATGAGAGTTATAACTGCTGTGTGATATAGTGTCGCACAGTATTGTGCAAACAGGCACGGATCAGAGAAACTCTGAGGTCATGGCTCTTTCAATTGACCTGATGAGTAAAAGCCAGGACTCGCTTACTTGCACAATTGTAGAAATAGAGAATAGAGGCCATGTTTCTTTCATTGTTCCTTGCAGTCACTTAAATGTCCCATATTTTACTGTTTATTTAAAAAGTTAACATAGATTTCAAATGTAGTCCAAAGTATGTCTGTTAATGCTCTAGCTAAAATACCTCCACGCAATAAATTTCCTAATACCTTAAGCTTTGTTATACTCCTCTTCCTAACACGCAATTTCAGTGTTTATGTAAATGAGCTACTGCTGAACCACACTCCTCCAGAGAACTGCAGAGCTAAGCAAAACCCCAGGAGGGTCTCTTCTTATATGATGCCACAATAGGGGTAAAATCTAATTTGACTCTGTAAAAGTCTTTTAAACTGGGTGAGATACTGATCAGGGAAAATACTTTTTTAGGGCTGCAACAACTAATCGATAAAATCGATAATTATCGATAATGAAATTGTCAACGAATGCCGTTATCAATTAGTTGGACTGCTCACGTTATTGAGGAGCGCGACCACAAGATGCACAAAGATACACACAAATACACAGCCGCTCGCGCAATGGAGGTTACAGAAGTGTCTGCAGGAAAAAGCGCGCGCCTATGGCGTTATATTCCTGCCACAATTCTGAGCGAGTGGTTTGACATTTTGAGAGCAGACAAAGCACTCTATGCGTGTGCAGTGTCTGCGCGATCAAAAGCTCGATTCTGCGCGTACAATGTCTCCCCTGCTCGCAAAACATGTTCTCCGCGCACGCGTGACTTCTCGATTCTGGGCGCGCTCGACTCTGCCTTCACGCGCAAGCAACATTTATTTTATGTGCGCGCTCTACCTGTACACTCGCTCAACTTCCAGTTTTACAAAACTGCCACAAACCCATCCAATCACAGACTTCCACACACTACTTCTGATTGGCTGTTCCTTCTCTATCAGCTGGTAATATCTGCAATTATTGTAAAAAAAAAAAAAATAAATTGTATTTGGCATACTCAAATGCTGTTATTTATTTATTATTAGAAAGAGACAAGTCAGCACAAGTGAGTTCATTCAAAAAATAAATCCCCCATGTACTCCACAACAAGCAGCCACTATAACAGATGCCATCCAATATAATATCTTTACATCAATTGTTTTGCTTTTTTATTTACAGTATTTATTTATATTTTGGATATTTAGAGGAGTTATACTGTTCAAAAACAAACTGTCTTTAATTAAAGTCAAAATTAAAGATCATTAAACTCTATATGTGGCTTTTGCATTTTTTAAAGTGTAGTTTTATACATAACTAATACCCTAATTTATGGTTTTATATAGTTATAAGCAAAACATCAAATTAAAGAAGCATTTAGTTTTTATCCGATTAATCGAAGAAGAAAAAAAAATCGTCCAACTAATCGATTATCAAAATAATCGTTAGTTGCAGCCCTAGACTTTTTTTTTTTTTTGAGGAAAACTGGACTGAAAAGTCTGCTTTAGAGAACATGGGAGTAGAGGGAGAGTGGTAGTGGTAGTGGTGATGCAACTTGCAGGACTTGAATCAAATGTGCAGAGCTGTACTTAGGGGTACATGTAGAGAAAAGATAGTGTGTGTGTGGAAGTGCTGAATAAAAGCAAGCGAAGAGTTTCAAACACAGAACAAGAAAAAATCAGGGAAGCATTTGAAGTTTTTTTTTTTTTTTTAAGGAAGACTGGACTGAAAAATCTGCTTTAAGAGGCCGGGAAGATGCGGGAGAGTAAGACAGACAGTACAGTTGGTGGTAATGCAACCCAGAGGATTGGCCCAGGCCAATACAAAATGGAAAAACTGATTTTTATCTACATTTATCTATTTTATTAGTCCTGTCAGGCTCAGAGCCAACAGCTATCGCTCTAGACCAGTTGTGGAACAGTGAAAGAGAACACAAGTCCAAGTCATTGACCTCATGCAATTAATTATTCAGTAAAACCTTGGTGAAATAAAATCTTTTATCAACATCAAATGTCTGTGTTTTAGTACAGGGCTGCAGAGTTTAGTTCTCTACCTAGGTGTTAATTTGCTGTTTTCTGAATCTGAATGCATATCTGAATATTAGATATTGCCTTAGGTTTATGACCTCCTTGAGAAAATGGTTATTATATTTTATTAATCTAAAAGGAATTTGACTGTTTACGATGTTTGCTATTATTACATCATAGTACGCCAAATGGTACAAATTGTGGGTCTTTTGCCGGAAGAATTTAAATGAACATCTAGTGAGAAGTTAAAGTATATTACATCATGAAATAATCATGAAATTTGTGAATTCCGGCAATGATGGCAGAGGCCCATGTGTTTTTGTTGTTGTTGCATTGTATCAGTTTTGCCCTGGTTACATGTTCTGTTGGTTGTGGTCTGACTGAGACAAGACAAGCCTGCCTAGCTGCAGCTTCGGGAAACTACTGGCACTGTAATACCACCCCAAGCAGTTCCCATTGCCATGAAGTTGTAACTCGGTTTGGTGTAGGGAGTGAAGAAGAGCCGAGAGCCTGTGCTTAGCAATAGTCCCACGGTAGCTAGTTAGCACAGAGAATCAAAACCTCGCTTGTGTATGGATTTCCATACTGTACCTACTGTATATAAAGCATTGTCCATAAGAGTCCAGTAGCCATTACACGACATTCACAATGTCACACATGACTGGAATATGGAATGCAGCAATTGTTTTCTACACATGGAGAAAAAGTTGAGCGTGGAGGTTAATTAGAGCAGCACTGCAGCACTCCTCCTCTGTACACTTTAGTTTACTATAAAAAAAAGTTATTTGGCATTGCAATATAGCCACATTTCCTAAGCTTTTCATTGTTACAACATGTGCAGGAGAACATTTTCTATATGAAATAAACAAGAACTCTAAGAAAATTTATGTTTTCATTTATTTATGTAATCATTTTATAGACTTTTTTTTGTACTTTAATTGTATAGCCCATTTTATTCTTTATTTAATGGATAACATTTATGTTGCACATTTTTTTCCTATGGAAGCATTCGGCCAAATTATAATTTTAACCATCAATATTGTTCCAGAATTTCACAACTGGTGCATACTTAGTCAAAACTATACTGATTTTCTAAAAACTTGGAGGTGCACACAGCCATACGCACCTGCAAGTCTGCTTAGAATCCCTTGATTTTCACTTCATCTAAGATTGAAAAAATAAATGTTTGAAAAAGCAAGGCCGTCAAAGATTTTGGGTGGCCTGGGAACAGTCCTGATTTGAATCCCATAGAGAGTCTCTGCGTTGTTCTCAGGAACAAAGTTGCAGATAAACAGGTCAAGTAGTGACAAAGAACTGGAAACATCAACTGATTCTGTTTGGATAAAATAAATCTCAGTCAAGGATTTCCCGAATCTTGTTGAAAAGATGTCGGGACGTTTGGAATGGGTAAATTTTTTTTTTTTGTAATGGAGGACACGCTAAACTTTGAGTATTCTAAGAATTCTGTCAAATTGTCAAATTATTGTGTTATAGTCTTTGATGTTGGATTATTTATAAACTAAAATTCGTTCTTGAAGATTAATTTTAAGAAAAGATATGATTTGTTGCTTCAGACTAACTAATTTCAGAGGTGATCCTAAAACTTTGCTCATGACTATACTATTGGGACATTTGTATACTTCTTGTGAACATTTTTTTGTATATGCTTTGATCTCTCGTGGTCTCTTCCTGCCTTTCAGCAGCACGTGAGTGGGAGTTACAGTGGCGAGGGTTCTACTCCCATCCATTTTCACCCACAGCTTCCAGATGTGCTGCTGCTGCCGGTCAGAGGGCCGAGGTACTGTACAGTATGTGCTCTGTTCTGCTGGAAAAGTAGACCAGAGACTGTGTCCCTCTAGCTTTCTTACCAGTTTCAATCCCTTTTTTTTACACACATGCACAAACAATGTGACAAACTCCTTTAGAAATGGCATTGAAAATATAATTAATTGAAAGATCACAATACCCAAAAATCAAATTGGAATGAGGTGTGTGTATTAGTAAACCAAGCATAAACAGTATATGGTAAGTTATGTTACGTATAATGGAATGTGTATGTGTGTGCATGAGATTAGTGTGAAAGTTTTACTCAATTGGAGTGATGATATGTTCAGGGATGTGAGTGTGCTGAACGCTGAAGTGATCGTCGGTGCACAGTGTGGCAGCGCGGTCCTGAGAGGAGCTGATGTCTTTGCTCCTGGTGTCCTTGGTGCACCCAAATGTAAGCACGTACTGTACAACCACACGGAATGATTGCTTGTTCAGTACAATAGAGTGTATTCAAAACAAAAATCGGTAGAATTTGCTATTAACGTATGTGTGTGTTTTCTTCAGTTATGAAGACAGGTGACATAGTGTCAGTGTTCTCGGATGTGGAGGGCAGGTGCACACGAGGAGCTAAAGAGTTCCAGGGGAAGAAGGTCTTCCTCGGGAATGGCGTGTGTATGATGAACCGGTCTGACATATTTTGCGCAGAAGGACCAGTGAGGTAAATCTTAAAATAAAAACAATACTGTGAATCATATTATAGAAGCTAATAATTGGTTGTGATTTCTCAATATATATTTCTTTCTTAATTATTTGCGCACTTGTGTTATTTATTTATTTATTTATTTATTTATTTTCAGAGGTGTGGCCATTAGAATGCTGGACGCTCTTTTTGAAAGCCCGTCCTTTGATGGTGTGCTGCCGAACGAGGTGTTCCTGCAGGTAAGGACTTCATATTTGAACGTCCTGAAGGACAATATTGACATGGAATAATAATCTGTCATGTAATAATATTGTTGTGTGTGTACACAAACGCAGAACCTCCCATCAGTGGTTGTGGGCCATGTTTTAGGGCCTCGTCCTGGTGAGAGGATTTTGGATATGTGTGCAGCTCCTGGAGGAAAGACAACACACATAGCTGCTCTCATGGCGAATCAGGTGAAAGGGACTGTGTCAGGGAAAAGTTTTAATACCATATACTGTAAAGTTTCATAAGTCTGAACTTAGGCTTAGTCAAAGTCTGAACTGATTTCACATTTACCAAGTGCCTTTATTACTTGTCACTGATTTTGTCTCGGTGTTTTGTGTTTGTGACAGGGAGTGGTAGTGGCTTTGGACAAGATTAAATCCAAAGTTGAGAAGATCATTGAGAATGCTCGCATGCTGCAGCTGTGCTGCATTAAAGCACACTGTTACAACAGTATACAAGCCGTCTGTTCTGACCTCACCTCCAACTCTAGTACAGGTACTGATCACATCATCTTTATTTATTGTATTTAAAAAAGTTTACATCAGAAATATCAGGGGCATTGATGGCTCAGTGGTAGAGTTCTCGCCTACCATGCAGAAGGCCCGGGTTCTATTCCCATCCAATGCCACCCAAAACTCCAAAGCCGGGATAAAAATGGGACGTTTGCATCAGGAAGGGCATCTGGCGTAAAACCTGTGCCAAGTTTTTGTGCGGATCAGTGGGGACCCCTCAGTGGGAGCAGCCGAAAGATAAACAACAACAACATCAGAAAAATCAGTCAAGTACCATAAGTATAAATATAAAACATGCCAGAACATGATGCTACTAAATCCCCAATCCCCCAAAGGCAATTACTTTCCAAAAACAGCACGCTTTATTTCTTAAGGATTATAACTTTAGATTTATTTATGATTTTTCTTTTTCATTCTGTTATACATTGAATGTTAATGGAGTGTTTTAAAGCACATTATATCAGTTATAAACAGCTGTGCGCTCAGCGGACTTCTCATTTTCTCTGTAGGTAAATTAGACAGACAAAAAGCGCTTTCTCATTTTACAAAGAAATTGAAAAGTGCAAATGTCCTGAAACTATTAATGGTGGAAAGCATCCTGTTACAAATCACTAGCACTGAAGACCACTCTTCCATAAATGTTGAAGTAAACGACCTCGTTGAACTTGTGCCAAACAAATCCCTTATTATTACTGAAACTGATCATGCATAATCAAATTATGTACACAAATGTAAACGTGACTCTTGCAGCTGGCACTGCTGTCAGAGCTGAACTTTTATATAAAATTAATCCAACACCTTCTGACCAGTCAGATTTGACGGCAGCAATGTTGCTGTGAGTTTGTATCAGCTGCAGTCTTGTGCCTTAAAGACAGATCAGTGGTGAAGGCTTTTATGAGCTATGCTGATGCTAACGTGTTGTGTAATCTTGTGCATGTCAGCAGACACTCCCCCTTTCCCAGAAGAGAGTTTTGATCGGATATTATTAGACGCTCCATGCAGCGGGCTGGGACAGAGACCTAACATGGCAATCAATTACAGTCTTAAGGAAGTTTGTTCATACCAGCCTTTACAGAGGAAACTGTTCCGCACGGTAGGGGCGCATGCACACAAAAACTGAAACATAATGTATATTTTATATGTAAATATTATTTTCTACTAAAGCTGCCCTATTATGCAAAATATACTTTTAGTCATTTTTAGATGTTCAGACCTCCAGTGTACGTGTGCAAGCAAAAGAGAAAAACATTCCCTGCTCTTTCTGTATTTGTATTGGTTGGGGCTTAAACAAGCCAATTTTCCCCCCTTTCCACCAAAACGAGCCATGTGCCGGTTCAATAACGAACTGGGTTTGTTTTTCCATGCGCCAGAGAGTCATATCATTACATCACTGCATACGTCTGTGTACTTTCCCAGGAATTTTAGCAATTAGTTAGTGGCAAGCACGACAACAATAATGGCGAACTTCATCATGTTTTTCTGCCTTTATTTATTACATGCTTTCACTAGTAGAAAGCATTTGAGCTGCCCATTGCATATTGAGTCAATTAAAAAAAAAATGACACAAATGTAATAATTTTTTTTTAGTTCAGCCCCTGATGTAAGTGGTTCTCTGTTCTAGCTCAGCAAATGTTGGTGCCACTATGGAACCGTTTTTTTTTCTTAGGGCCAGTGCTTTGTCTGTCTGAAAACAAAGAACTGGTTTGAAATTGGGCACCGGCTGCAAACCAACTACAGGATCCTCTTATTGTGACCGATTGTACACCATTTGTTGCAACTGTTAAAACATTAATTTCTCCAGCCGTAATATATGTATCTTTTTTAATGAGCAGTAGCTCATTTCCATAGACACTTACTGTAAATGCATCTTTTGAAAAGAAGTGAAAAGAGGAAGTTCGATGTATGGAATAAATGGGTATTTCGGCTGGATCGTACACAGTTCGGTGGACAAAATATGGGACTTTTTAAAAGACACTCACAGTAATGGGAATCATTGATAATGGGCCATACTGAGCATTTTCTTACTTAAGTTTGTTTCATTTACAGAATCTTCATTCTTGCTTTAGAGTTGGAGTCAATTCAAATTGGTAAAAGTGTGATGTCTGGTGCAGTATGCTACTAGCCCCCGCCCCTTAACACCACTAGTTCCAGTTGAACTGTAACTTTTGGTACTCAGTTATTGTCCAGAGAAAAAAAGGCTCAGATTCTGCAATGTTCCAGGACACGAGGCAGAGGGTGAAAAACATCTTTTCTCCTTATGTGTGATGTGCATTAATTGCCAGTAGATGGAGCACTTTGCTTACCTGTCTGTGCCAAATTCCAGTTAAACCAGGTTTGAAAATGTGCTTCCTGGGGCTTTTTTTTTTTTCTTCCAACCATAAATTATATACAAACTACAATAACACAGTTAAGTGTCTGCATTGTAAAGTTTGGACCTGTCAAAAGCCTAGTTTGAGTCTGTATAAGCTGGTGGAACATTAGTCAGTTCAAAAATAAAATGTAGTATCTTTACATACATCTTTACATACATACTGACTCTGTGTGTGTTACAGGCTGTGCAACTCTTGAAAAAAGGTGGTGTGTTGGTGTATAGTACCTGCACTGTAACACTTGCTGAGAATGAAGAGCAGGTGGCCTGGGCACTGAAAACGTTCCCGTGTTTAACTCTGGAGCCACAGGTAAGAGTATTGTATTGAACATGGATTATCAAATGATAGTCTGGATGACTGGTAGTGAAAACTGGTTACACAAAAAAATAAATCGCTATGGTTTAAACAAAAAACAAACAGTGCCTGCCCCTTTCTACAGTATGTGCATGATATGGCATAACAAGGAAGCGCTAAGGTGAAATATGGTGGTAATATGTAGAGCCATGGAAAAGCAGAGCATCTGGTGCAGTATGATAAAGCCATGGATGATGACGTTTACCTATAAATAGTTTTACAATACGCTCGTGAGTGTATTTTATGCATTTATATATTTTTAATTAATTGTCTTTTACTTAAGTTTATTCATATTGCAGGATTTCATACTTTAACCCCACTACATTTCATTCTGTTGTTCCTTTTTACTTACTGTAACAGTGGGGAAAAAGTGATCAGTCAGAATGCAGCACATTTTTTTTATGGCTGATTTATTTGGATGTGTTGGGTTTTCCAATTAAATATATCAACCTAGCAAACACAGTACATTGTTATTAAAAGATCTGAGCAATAGCTTACAATATTGTGCACCTAAAAAAAAATGACCCTGACGCTTAATATACCATTTCAACACCTGTGGTCTTATTTGAGAAAAAAAAAATAATTTCAAAACGTTGTGGAAGATAAGAATGCTTTAATTGTCTGCCTAATACTTTTTTTTTTTTGATACTGTTAAGCATAATTTTAAATTAAGTTGTAGTATTTGAATATATGAATTTTATAATTCATAAAAAGTAATATTGTATCTAAAAATATATACACACCGATAAGCCACAACTCTAACACCACTGCCAGGTAAAATAAACCACATCAATTATATGCCATTAAACTGGTGATGGGATCATGGACACCTCATTTATGCCTCATTCATAGGGAGCAAAAACTAACTCGTCTGGTCCGATACTACAGTAAAGCCAATGCAGCACAAATTGCTGATGAAAGTCAATTCTGGCCACGATGGAAAGGTATCAGAACACCCAGTACATCACACGCCTGCCAGACATGGGGCATAGCAGGCAAACAGCCGAAGACCGCCTCCAAACTCCCCAGATCCCTATTTAATCAAGCACCCATAAGGTGCACCGGACAAACAAGTCTGATCCATGGAGACCCTCACCCTGTAACCCAAGAATCAAACATTTACTTACTAGTGATCTAATCCTACACTGTGCTTAAGGTCATCTGACACAGCATGACTATGGCTGCATAAGATTGACAATGGAGTGTTGTGAATGTTACTAGGCTTCCATCTCTGTGCGCATGGAGTTTGCATGTTCTCCCCGTGCTCCTCCAGGTACTCCGGTTTCCTCCCACAGTCCAAAGACCTGTAGATTAGGCTAATTGGCGTTCACAAATTGCCCGCAGTGAGTGCATGTGAGTGAGTGTGTGAGTGTGTGAGTGTGTGAGTGTGTGAGTGAGTGAGTGAGTGTGTGTGTGTGTGTGTGTGTGTGTGTGTGTGTGTGTGTGTGTGTGTGTGTGTGTGTGTGTGTGTGAGTGAGTGAGTGTGAGTGAGTGAGTGTGTGTGAGTGAGTGTGTGTGAGTGAGCGTGTGTGTGTGAGCGTGTGTGTGTGAGCGTGTGTGCGTGAGCGAGTGAGTGTGTGTGTGTGTGTGTGAGAGTGTGTGTGTGTGTGTGTGAGAGTGAGTGTGTGTGTGAGTGTGTGTGAGTGTGTGTGTGTGTGTGTGTGTGTGTGTGTGTGTGTGTGTGAGCGTGTGCGTGTGTGTGAGCGAGTGAGTGAGTGTGTGAGCGAGTGAGTGAGTCAGTGTGTGGGTGAGTGTGTGGCCTGCGATGGATTGGCCCCCTGTCCAGGGTGTACCCCGCCTCATGCCCTAAGTCTCCTGCGATAGGCTCCAGGCCCCCCGTAACCCTGAAAAAAGCGGTATAGACAATGATGAGACTAAGTAATAAAAAGCCTTAAAGAATTGTTTTTAGTTGCAGATCATTACAGGTCTCACTGTGTGGCTACCCATGACTCATCACAATTTGCGAATTCATAGCCATCTGGAGCATTAGCTAGTGTAAGTTATTTAAGGATGAATTAAGTGGATTTTAGTTGCTCCTCACAGGTACAGAGAGTGAGAGAGGAGAGAGAGCATGGCATCTCTACCACCCAGAGCATGGCCAGTTTCAGGCCTTCAGCTATGGATGGCTCTTGCGTATGAGGGATTTGAGTTTGCAATCCAACATTGATGGAGCATTTGATTTACTGTTGGTTTATTCAGGAGTGTGGTCAAGCATTAACAGTGCTGAAAATGTTAGTACGAACTTATAAATATAAACTCTGGTTTTATGGAAATATGGTGAGAGATTTGACCTTGAACTGTGATATATGCTTGTTTTGAGGTCTTGATAATCTGTGCATGCCAGTGCAAAATGTGTTTAAATACTTAACTAAAGATTTGATCACTTTTGCTCAACACAAATAACATCTTTGAAAAATCTTTGTTTTATTCCCCAGGAGCCACACCTTGGATCAAAAGGCATGAATGGAGCTGAGTTATCATGTGACCAGCTGAGCCTGCTGCAAAGGTTCCGTCCAGAACTTTCATGGCACGGGGCTACCGACAGTTACGCCTCCGAGGACCTCCTGCTGAAAGCTGATACGGACACTATCGGGTTCTTCATAGCAAAATTCAGCAAGGGATAACACACCATCACTCTAACACGTGTTCATGAAGCAGCTCACGAACGCAGATGGAAAAGAGTTCCAGGGAAGGAGGGAGGGAGGGGTGAAAGAGACGGCATGAATGGAGGGGAGAGAAGGGGTGGTGCCATGCGTAGTTCTGCTTCCGTTGCCATGACAACAGTGACGCAACGGCTGCTATGGTGATGGTTGGGTTTGCGTGACCATTGGACTGTGACCAGGAAGCAGCATGCAGCCAGAGGACACGATGGTATTGACAGTTTCTCACACATACACTGAATGACTGGCGGCTGAATTTGTTAATCAACAGATGAGAGTTTTTTTTTTTTTTGTTTTGTTTTTTCCATGCCGTAGTGGAGCAATAATGTTTTTTCCAAAGTGAAAAAAGAATATTCAAGAGCTGTACATTTGGAAATAAACACACTTTTTAATATTTTATATTAACATATTTTTAAAATGATAAACGTTTACAAATAAATGCTTTGAAACAAATATATTTTATGCTTATTCGCTCATGGAAATCTGACACTAGATGATTAAGCGCTTAAGTGGTCAGTCAATAAAGTAAGTAGATTAAATTGATCTCTTGTCTAAAGAATTTTACACCCTGAGGAAAGTTCATGTGGATCCATCACTCCTATATAGTTGACCTGTCTTTATGACTCATTGTCCAATTTTGGGATGTCTAATTAAGTAGATGAATCTTCATTTACAAGATTAGAAGTTTATTATAAGGTGTTGCACAGGAACTGATAGTTAATAGAGCGCAAGTGATTTAAAACAGTGTGGGAGTGTCTGGAAGCAGATTTGTACCTAAATTAGTTTTCAGCACCGTCACTGCTGCCGTTCTGACGACTTAAAGTAGCTGCCTCCCCACCTGGGATATTCTCAGACTTTTCAGCATCCTATTTATAGTGACCAGTCGAAACCATTTCATCATTCCTCCATTCAGATGGGTGCATGCAGATATCCTCTAAATAAATCTTAGTAGAAGGTAATACTGTGTAACTATACACAGGGTATTTGTAACAATTCATGGACTAAAAATGTACATCTTTCACTCATGCAAATCTTGAAAGTAATGAAAAGGGATGTTCAGGAGGAGCATTCTTCTGGTTATTTTAGGAGCCAAGCTGAGATGAGATTGAGAGTATTGATGGTTTGAGAGAGAGAGAGAGAGACAGGCAGAGAAAGTGTGTGTGTGACACACACACACACACACACACACACACACCGATCAGTCATAATATTAAACCACTGACACCTGACCTGAATAACAATGATTATCTTGTTACAGTGGCATCTGTCAAGAGATGTGATGCATTGCCTGTCCAAAAAAGGGTTCCATTTCAGCATGGTCAATTATTTTGTGCCCCATCAAGAAAAGACGACAACAACAAAGGAGATTTAAAATTAAAGGAATGTGGTCATGAACATTCGACACATTATCAAAACCTGGAAGCATAGTGCTGAAAAGTCAACTTTGTAGATAAAATGTGGTCAGAAAAAATCCTAAATGGAGATCACTTAAACACTTGGTGAAGTTGTATGGTACAATTTCAACAGTAAAAATCCCAAAGGCTATATTTAAGAGTGAAAGTGAAATGTTATGATAACTCTGGATTGGGAGTAAACAGCTGTGTGGCCATAAGAAGACCCCTCGTTATTAAGACTTTTCTGGAAAAAAGGCTTAAAAAAAAAGCAAAAACATTGGACTTTGGAGCAATAGAAAAAGGTCATGTGATCTGGTGAGTCTTGATCGACCCTATTGCAGAGCGATGGGCGTGTCGGGGTAAGAAGGGAAGCTATTGAAGCAAATCACCCTTCATGCGTAATGGCCACTGTACACGCCTCTGGAGGCAGTGTTATGATCTAGGGTTGCTTTAGTTGCTCAGGTCTAGACTCTGCAATGTTGTGGCAATAAATGAATTTAGCTGATGACCTGAATGTACTGAACGTTGGACTTTGGAGCAATAGAAAAAGGTCATGTGATCTGGTGAGTCTTGATCGACCCTATTGCAGAGCGATGGGCGTGTCAGGGGTAAGAAGGGAAGCTATTGAAGCAAATCACCCTTCATGCGTAATGGCCACTGTACACGCCTCTGGAGGCAGTGTTATGATCTAGGGTTGCTTTAGTTGCTCAGGTCTAGACTCTGCAATGTTGTGGCAATAAATGAATTTAGCTGATGACCTGAATGTACTGAATGACCAAGTTATTACATCTATGGAGTATTTGTTTCTAGTCTATGGATTTGAGTCTTTTTCACAAGGATAAAAACCAAAAAAAAAAGAAGGTCCAGAGTATACAGTTAGTACCTACCAAAAGTAGTGGAAGGAAGGACAACTGATGAACCGTCAACAGGGTCATGAGAACTTGGGTCTCACTGATGTGTGTGAGTGAGAAGGCTAGACTGTCTGGTCTGATCCCATAGAAGAGCTACAGTAGCACAATTCACTGGGAAAATGAATGATTGCTATGAAAGCAAGGTACCCAAAAGGTATAATCAGCATTTATAAACCCTTTTTATAAGATGAAGGTATAAATGAGTGTGTAAGATACTGGGATGTCTGATATCAATCGAAAGCTTGCTTTATTCAAAGAACAGTGGTGTACACGGAAAATTGGTAGCATGAACAGAGCTCATGCAAAATTACTTTATAAAAGGTGTTAAAACTCCAACTGGATGGGCCCCACGTGACAGCTGAAACATCGGGCTAATGAATGCACAAAAGGGGGAACCACATGAGGCGTGGCTAATCCCCGCAACCACATCCGATTGTACCAATCACCAGTGGGTTGGACTGACTCAGAAGGGTCAAAACCCTAAGGTAACCAGCAAACTCGGAGAATAACACCTCCACAACCTCTGGCAAGCAGCTCATGCTTGTGACCTGGCGGAAGAACCCCGTAACCAGAATAACATCCAGGAAACACTGCCAAGCAGCTCGGGTGCACACATTCATCTGAAGAAGGAACCCATAGAATAACCTCAACAACCTCTTGCAAGCTGGTCAGTCTTCCAACCTTGCGGGCGCTACGCCACTTTTGCTGGCATCATCCGCTCTTCAAGAACTCTCAACGAGAATTTGTGCCAGAACTCCAAAGTCCTACAAAGAAGAAACCCTCAGAGGAAGTTCCAGAGCGCCACCATCGGTAACCAGGCAACCAACGCTCCACCGAAGGGCTTTCCCGAAAGACGTCATTTCAACCTCCGCGCACCAACCAGTCAGCAATGCCATGATTCCCTTCCCACAGGATGAGAACAAAACGTAACGCAAACAAAGCTGCATACCTTGCTGAAAATTGGTGCTTGTTTCATAACTCAACCGCAAGATTAAACCCAAGACTCTGCTCTTGTGACTTCCTTTTTGACTTCTAGTAATTAGTATTAGAAAACTCCATTAACTTTCACCCTCCAAACTGTTGGTATGTTTGTGTGCACACGCATGTGTTCAAGGAGCATAGTTTCATGTATCATAGATTAGTCAAATAAATTATTGTTTCTTTATAAAGAACTGTTGTCTTGGTCATGTATTTTAAAGTCTAATCATTTGTCCAGATCTTACGTTACCTTGCTCGTAATTGATAAGTACCAGACTTTGTATTATCCTCGATGACCGCGGGATAAACAGGATTGGTAGGATACACTCAATTGTGGTATGCAGTGGATGGATAGTATATAAAGTGTATGCTATAAATTTGTAAATCAACTAATCAAATTAACCAGATTAAGATTCAATATACCATGGAACCTTGGATTACGAGCATAATTCGTTAAGGAAGTGGGCTCGTGTTCCAAAACACTCGTAAACCAAATCATAATTTCCCATAAGAAATAATGAAAACTCAAATTATTCATTCCACAGCCCCAAAAAATAAATACATAAAAAGAATTAATACAATCTATAAAATGAAAATAAAACAAATTAATCTGCACTTTACCTTTTAATGACAGATAAGTGTTTCCGTTGGTGCGTGCAGGCGCAGTGTGTGTGTGTGTGTGTGTGTGTGTGTGTGTGTGTGTGTGTGTTTTTAAGTTCCACAACAAACGCATAAACACAGCGGAAACACCGTTTTAACGGAAAAAAGCGAGACTGGCATGAGCCCATACTAACAGAATCACTTAAGTTTCACAACAAACGGACACACACAAACACGGAAACACCGTTTTAACAGGGGAAAAAAAGAAATCTCTGAGACTGGCATGAGCGCATACTAAAGGAATCACTTTTTAAGTTTAAGTGTGTGTGTCGGTGTCAAATTACGCGCACACACACATAAGAGACGAGCAGAGTTTCTGTGTGTTTGCGAAGCCGGGGCGGTTTGGAGTGACGCTCGGTGTCAAAATAAGAGTCTCATGCGTGATACATGATACTCGGCACTCGTAAACTAATACTTGCTCGGTTTCCGATTAAAAATTTATTAAAAATCTTTGCTCGGTTTGCGGAACACTCGTAAACCACGTTACTTGCAATCCGAGGTTCCACTGTACCTCTGACCCAGAGCTAAAACACTACATAATAAAGGTAAAGAATGCAACGGTCATTTTTTGTCTACATTATGTAAACGCTACAGTCTGGACACTGAAAACAAACAAAAGACATCTCGTAGTTCAGTCTTCAACTATATCAGTTATATACCATCAGATTCATAAATATTTGGGCTTTGGTAGGTTTATTGGTAATCTACATTAAAATTTTATTAAATTGTGGATACAATTTTAGCCTTGAGCATATTTACATCTAAATCAGGTGAACAGTGTAAGATTTTAAAACCTTTTTGAAGTATAGTCCACTCCCTTTTAAGGGATCAAAAATAATCGGACAAGTGCCTGCTCAGCTGTCCTATGACCAGATGTATGTTATTCCCTCATAAAAGATCTTGAACTGAATTTCAATTGGGAATGAAGCAAGATCTTGGTTGACTAAAAAGCCAAACAAATTCATAAGAGAGATAGCAAATGAAAAACCATGAGGCATAAATAATCTATGCAATATGCTCTTAAAAATGTACTGTTCAAACTCAGGGATACCAGAAAGTCCAGAAGACCACAGAAACCAACTGATGATGACCAATTTTTTTTTTTATCTTACAACAGGTGGCCCGGTCGAGAATACCCAGGGGGTAAGTACTGGATATCTGCGTTAAAGTCAACAATCAAGGGAAGTGGTCTCCACAGTAAATGCAGCCAGTTTACCACTAAATATAAACCATATAAATATAAAAAGATCTGTCGCATTAATTCCACATCATTAGAATCATTCCACATTATTATAACAGCAAATGAAGGACTGACTCTGAAATGAGCTACTCAAAAAGAATGGTCAAGAATGGTCATGTTATTTTGACCATATAGTGTATTATACAAATCTGTTATGCTATAATCCACGAGGGATAAAACCTTTTGTTTTGTAAGACACATAGAGACCGCTCTTTGACTGGAGTGCCTGAATGTTGGTGATCCATGAATATTTTTTGTTTTTTTTACAGTGTCGAAGCTTTGAATAGATTTGAATGTCTTGTTAGATAATGATTATAATAATAATACTCACTAACAACTTTAGAAAGATTTTTGCTAACTAAATGTAAATCATAATTAACCCATATATCATTCAAGATACATGTTTTTCCCCTTGACATGATATAGGCTACTCAAGCAATATCACACGTGCTGTTGTGCTGGTTATCAACATGGCTGTGTTACACTGGTATACTGTAGGTGCTAGGGTGTACAAATCCGTTGTCCCACAAAACAAGCAGTGCCCTTGTGTAAGGTCTATTAAGTGATTTCAGATTCAGCCATTTGTTAGAAGCTAATTAGCTTTCTAGCTTGCCTTAGGCATAAATACAACAACACGGAGGCAATTTGCATGGTTTGGAAGCAGTTACTAAGGCGACAAAGTGTTGTTTAAGATGACAACATTATCAGATGTGTTGCCTCGCTGAAAGTGCTTTTGAGGTAGCTGATCTCTCCCCAGGATAGAGGACTGTACAGACTTACTTGCACCCATGCTGGGCAGAGACAGTAATTATTAAAACACCTTTATCACATTCCAGTGCATTAATCAACCTGCATTAATTATGATTTTAAGTATATGCATCTGGAGATATTTTTCTATGTACATAATATCAACATATATTTTCACACACAGCTAATCAAAGCATTTAGGAAAGGTACTGCTTGCTGTAAAATGTACAAATGATGCTCTGAACTAAACACCAAAAAGTTTTAGAGCAACTTTGTTTCGTCACTTTATATTACATTTAATTAGATTTGTATTTCTCTCCAAATTCAAATACACATTCATTCAAATACAGATGCTAAATAATTAAAAAGAAAGATAGACAAAGGATTCCTGACATTCCCAACCAGATATTAAAAACACACCTCCATTATTCATGCCATAGCAAATTAATAATGACTCATATTTATTGTTTAATATTCACGTGTCCACACACTGATAGAACAAGTATGCATGGATACCTATATCTTATTTACAATCATGTAGTCATCTTTAAAAACACCAGTCTTTACAAAGGAGGCATAGTAACAGAGAGCCAAAAGTCCAGAGGGCAGGATAGCAGCACATGGTGTGAGTGTGTGTGTATGTGTGAAGTGTGACAGGCCCAGAATTAGCATTAGTAGCTTCAAACATTTCTAGTAATTTTTCTATTTTCTATAGCTAATTTTCTATTATTAATAGACATTAATTCTCGGTAACGAGCCTGAACCTAAACTGAGCTGGAACATGTGTCAGATAAGACCAGAATAGGAAACAATCATCAACACCACTGGTGATAATTCATTCAAAGGCATTTCAAATGACATTTTTTTTTGACTAGTTGATGCTTTGATTGCTCAAGTTCTGGCAGCCTAAAAGTACAAAAAGAATTATAGCCACAGATTTTGGCAGTTCATAGGCACAACACTAAAGTCTCTGCATGGAGTAACCCATAATCCCTCAAAAATGTGTACTATAATAATATTTGGAATGATAGACACAATAGCTAAGAGGGTATACTACTGTACATACCTAACTTTCTGCTTTTAAGATGTTTTGTTTATTTCATTGATTTATAAAAACATTGCCAAATTCGATGGTACAGTGCATCGTGTATGGGTATTAAAGGAACAGTTTGTAATTATTCAATGCCTCTGCAGTCTGTGTGGTCAATCATAATGAATCAGTGAAAAGAGACTTTTCTTTAATCTTTACATGAACTCCCTCTGCTAAAACTATCGTTCCGTCATGAGTTGTTTTGTGGAGCATTGATCCAGCTTGGGTGGTTTTCCAGGCTGGAAAAATGTACAGAGAATAAGAGAAGCCAAATCAATCACATGGTAACATTTCACATCAGAGTTTTTATAACATATCTTTGAAATGATGTAATTATGAGAGCTGTTCAAGTCAAAACAGGACACAATTATGAGGGTAAAACGCCCTGTTTCTTCTCTATGTAATCCGCTGCTACACTAATGCACTAAAGCAAGTGTTTCACTAGTGTTTGGATACCATCAAGGTAGAAAGTTTTCTCAGTACGCCAGTCATTATCAGACTGTCTGCTTTGTGTTGGAAATGCGAGCCTCCCAGGAACTCCTTCAATGGCCTTTTCCTTTAATTGAAATACGGCTTGTTTTGATCACCAATGGTGGAGGACAATGCACAACCTCATACTGCTCACCGTTACAGGAACTCGGCTTGGAGTGACTGCCACATCCTTGTACACTCCTGACCTTGTTTTGACATTTCCACATGTTTAGGTCATTTTGTCCTTTTGGGTCACATCATACCCAAACACTAGTGAAACACTGGGATAAGTGTATTAGTGTATCAGTGGATTATATAGAGACATACAGAGAGTTTTGTTCTCATAAGTGTGGTGTTTTGCACAACCAAAAGTCCCGGTTTGACTTGAACACCCCTTGTATTATAGATCTAGAAATGCATTTAAACATTACAAACTGCACTTTAATTGTTCCCTACACTTGTTTCCATTAATCATAATCAATATTGGCAAGAAGTCTGGACCTGAATCTAGCTTTTTTTTTTTTTTTTTTTTGTAAAAGTGTATGTTTTGTCAGTTCAGTGCAGTCTATGGCTGTGTGTGTGTATGTTTGTGCGTTACTGCTCTATGTAGGGATCTGTCTCCCAGTCTGTCTCTTCTTTTTTCTCTTCTCCTTCAACAGAGCGTTGCCTTTCACATTCATGATAACGTTCACGTTGTGATCTCTGCTGAACACGTTGCCGTTGGCCATTACGTTCACTGTGATCGTGCTCTCGTTCCCTTTCCCTTCCTCCCTTTCCATGATGATGATGGTGGTGATGATGATTATGTTGAACAGGCCGATCGTCCTCCTCGTCCTCCTCCTCTTCTTCCTCCTCCTCCTCCTCTTCCTCACCTGCGTGGTGTGTATGTAAGTGTATGGGTAGGTCTGAGTGTGTGTGAGTGGTGTGTGGCTGTGGCTCTGCACATGCAGAGTCTCTGCTCTCCAGCGTCTCTTGCCTGGAGAGTGTGCGCGCCGTGCGACTGTGGTGATGGTGATGGTGGTGATTGTGGTGTTCGGTCCGTGTGGAGGAAGAGCGGTGGTGTATGTGCGGTGCTCTCCGCTCGCCCCGTAAGGCTCTCTGCTCTTTAACAGCCTCTTCCTGGGGATCGTCTTCCTCAGGTTGGTCCAGGCTCTCTTGCTTTTGCAGGCGATGGTGGTGACGGTGATGGTGGTGGTGATGGTGATGGTCTTCTAGCGAGCTCTTTCTCTCACCTAGCGACTTGTCGGTCTTCTGGGCTCCTCCGGTGCCCTGGGTTAGTGAACATATGCACACACATATGCAAATGTTAATTAGTGATGAAACACAGAATGCACACTACTTCAGACTGAGCATGCATCTCTCTCCCCCACTGCCACTCACACTTCAATACAAAGCTGTAAAAATTATCAAAATATACACATGGTACACAACACTCTGGTAGCCCTTTTCTACTGACAAGATTCTGGAACGATTTCACTTTTTTTCCCAGGGTAAAACAGCCAGTTCTTAGTGAGCAAAATGTGTGTGATATTATCATCAAAATCTTGTTTGTCTGGAACCAAAAAGCCATTAATGTAAGGGGCTTTAGAGCAGGGCAAGTTTGGGGCAAGTTATTTTTATTAAGATACAAAAATGCCAAGATTACTGTTGGGGAAAAAACAGCTAAATAAAATTTTAAAAAGTTAATGAGAATTGATGCGACAACTTAATTACGTAGAGGTTACATTATTAATGCTTTAAGAATCTAACGGTTCAGAATAGTTAAAAGCTAAAAAAAAAATGTATCTCCAACTTGGGTGTAATCAGATGTGAAAGTATTTGACTTTCAATCGTATAGGTATAACTTTCAAAGTTAAGATGTACGTAAAACTTGCACAATTGTCCATGTGCTTTAGGAACACTGATTAGATAAGTGTTTGGTGCTTAAATGGTGTGGTTGTTTTTTTAAAAAAAAAATCCCTTGAGCAGCATCAGCTCCAGCACCATGCCAGGAGGGTTTCAGAGTTATGTGCATACAAAACATGAGACCACTGCAAACCAGTGCAAATCAGATCATAATGTTTCAGTCAGCTTTCTCACACTCAGTACCACCACATTATTTAGAAAATATGTTCATGTTCATTAAAATTTTTGAAATGAGTCTGAATGTTAGAAGAACTGACATTCTCTTCTACTTCTTCTTTCTATTCACACACCCACACTCACCATAGACAAAGCTATGCATCTGTAGCCTCCTCAGACTGAACAAAAGCCACAGCAGGCAGTAAAAAGATCAATATTTTTAGAACATAGCATGTACTGCACACACACACACAAACACTGAAAAATGCTTTGTGTATGTATTCGCCCCTGTTGATCTTCCAAATTCTGCAACCTGGAATTGAAATTGACCTGTCATCTGTCATAAATCTACACAAAGTGCCGCATAATCCTGATATTGTGATTTGATCAGTATTTACCCCATTGCTGTGAAACCTTTAAATCGGTTCTTGTGCAACCTGTTGCTATGAGAACTCAAATATAGTAAGGGGTTGAATGGTATCCACTCTCAATATAAATACATCTATTTCTGTAAAAACATAAAGTTTGGCAGAGAACACTTAAATAAACATCCTCATGCAGACCAAGGAGTTAGACAAAAGTCCAAGACACGCTGCCAAAGCAACATAAATTCACCGTTAAATGACATTTTCATAGAATTTACTAATACCTCCTTTTTGGCTTCAAAGTGTAACATGACCCATATATACATGTGTGTGTGTGTGTATATATACTGTACTGTATATATGCATTAACACTAATTAAAAATTATATGTCATGACCATGGCCACCCAAGGCTCATTTATGCCTCCGGGGGCCAAAGTCTTGCTGGAGAAAAAACAATGCAGTACAAATCACTGAAAAAATTCTATGTTGGCCATGATAGAAAGGCCCCAGAACATCCAGCGCACCACAGCCCGATGCACATGCTGTCCAGCAAGCAAAGAGGCCAAGGATGCCGTCCCAGCCTCCAAACTCCCCAGATCTCAGTCTGATTGAGCACCCATGGGACGCCAAGGGGAAACAAATCTGATCCACGCAAGCCCCACCCTGCACCGCACAGCAACTAAAGAATCCACTGCCAGTGTTTTGGTACCACACCTCACAGCACATCCTAGAGGTCTTATGGAGTCATGCCCTGAGGGGTCAGCGCGGCCCAGGTAGCACATGGGGAACGTATACAATACAGGGCTTAATATTTTTCGTTGTAATGTGATGAAATATTGTATCTCTTCTCCAGTGCTGTTTCTTATCTGACCTGAATAAGCTCATTGCTGAGACAATATAGAGGTTGAGAGTATGGGCCACAGAGTAGTACGGCCCTGGAGGATAAATATATTTGGTGTCCCGAACCAGACTATCTCAGATTCGAGAAGTTGCTTGAATACAGAAACAAAAGTCTAGTTGCCATGACGCAACTTCCAGACATATCTAAACAAACAAGATTGTGGAAGAGAAAGGAAGAGAAACTCTTTAAATATGTCACAGCTAAAGTTCAACTATTAATCACGGTTTGGCCATAAAAAATATCCAAAGATTTGAAAACCTTATGAGGTACCATCTCTTAATGTCATTACTCTTATAAAAAATGGAAAGAGCATTGCATAACCACATGTCTGGTAAGAACATTAGTAGTGAATCAACCGAGGCTGCAGGTGATTCTGAAGGATCCATGGCTCAGATGAGAAGAAGCTGTTCCCAGGGCAACTTTAGCACCGACACTCCAGAAAGCTGAAATTTAAGGAACCATGCTGAGCCATATGACATTTATGTAGGAGAGGTTCCAAATGTGGAAAAATGCTTATGGATAACAATTGACTTTTTGGAATTAGCGCGAAGCTTCACTTTTGCCAGAAACATAACTCTATTCATTTTAAGCGCACAGCAATAGTGAAGCATGGTGGCGGTAGCATTAAGTGGAGATCAATGCTTGGCATCTTGACTGCATCTCTAACTATTCTAACTCCTTTTGGTGTTTGGCTTCCTCTGATTAATACTTATTTTATTATTGGTTATTATCAATGTATTAAAGGCGTATCATTATATAATTAAATCCATTTAGGTATAGACAATAATAATAATAATGTGAAAAGGGCTTGTGCAAGTAAATACTCATGCAAAGCACTGTAAACTCATAATTATATACAATGATAAAGTTAAAAGTCAGATGAATACAGAAAATGGGGAATTCTTCAGTGATTCTCAGAGTGACCCCATGCTGCACATGTTTCCCCTGGCCTTAAGTCTTTTCTGTTACTCCCTATCTGTCTCAGCCCTTATTTTGTGTATCTTTATCACTACAAGCCCGGACCATAAACTTATTTATGTCTATTTTGTTTTCAGACCATTCACACTTCATCTCCTCTCCTCTACTCTTGTCCCTCTCCCATCCCTGGTGTAGAAGCAGAGTGAGGTTTGGTGAGCACCTGCAGATGCAGACTAGACAGAGGATCAGGAGCGGCTGAATGAGCGGCAGTGAGTTTGTCTAAGAGAGGATTGGCCGGAGTGCAGCTGGCCGGGTGTGTGGATTTCCAGTAAGCTTCCAGATAGTCAGCCATGTGCTCACAGGCGTCCTCTAACTGGTTCTCATCCAGGATGATGTCGAAAAGTTCCTGGAAAAAGACATGGAAGGTAGGGCATAGAAGTAAAAATGATTAATGGGATAACAGAAGGGAGGCAGGAAGCACCGAAGAGGGAGAGAAGGTAAAAAAGAGAAAAGAGATAAAATAGGAAGTTAAACAGCAACAAGAGTAATTTATTAATATTCTAATAATATTTCTTATTTAATATATTATTTTCTTTAATCAAGATATTGCACAAGCTGGCTACTATCACAACAGCATATAAACTTTTGGTGTAACTTGGGAGAAGTGTACTGACTGTTTTTAGGGTATGAAACTGTTAGAATGTGTGTCAGAAATAAGGTGACCCATTTAGGAATTTTACAGCACTGCAAATCAAAAAGGGAACTTAAAATTCTCAAAGGTTGTAGCATACATAGGGCTGAAACTAACATGAAGACATTTCAACTATCCCCTCACCCTCTAGGGGTGCACGCTATAGATAAAAATAGCTTATTTCAGCCTGGGAAAACCCTTCACATCAACTTTTTTCTGTAATATATATATATAGTTGTGAGAATTGCAGGCTTTCCTTTTTTTGCAGTCATCGCAAAATACCAAAAGTAAAGTCTAGTTTCAGTGAAAACAAAAAAACTGCATCAGTATTGGGGATGGTGGCTGAGTATAAAATTAACTGACATGGCTTATGTTATTAATACATATCCAACAACTTGGTCAAAGTTTCACATTCTCTCTGTGAGAAAATTACACTTGCTGAGCATTGTTTTAAACAGCTTCACACATGTGGGAAGATATCAGAGGGGAAAAAGCAAATATGACCATTTCTGCATGAATTTTTGAACACATTAAATTCAGGGGAGCTGCATCATGACAGTAGAAATAACAGCTGTGTTTAATAGCGAAAGTAAAAGCATTTCCACATGCACAATACAACAGAAACTCACATGATTGGAACTAAACAGCTGTGTGGTCATAAGAAATATATCAGAAAATCAGAAAAAAGGCTGCAATTTGCTAGGGAGTATAAAGATTGGACTTTGGAGCCATGGAAAAAGGTCATGTGGTCTGATGAATCCAGATTGGGTCTATTTCAGAGTGACCCGCAAGTCAGAGTAAGAAGGGGAGCACATGAAGTGATGTACCCATCATGCATAGTGCTCACTGAACAAGCCACTGGGCCAGTATTAGAAATGTAATGACGATGCAAAAGGTTGTTGAAACAAAGCTTTAGTGAATTTCTATCATCATCAAAGCTAAAGGCTTTCCAATGAAATGTTAGTGTGTCCAAACTTTTTTTATTTTTGGCTGGGTGGAGGTTTTATATATATATTTGCCAGAATTCAGTCCTAGCCACATTTGATTGTTGCAACAAATTGTGATGCTCTACAAAAGGCATCACATGTCAAAATTAAAGAATAACAAGGTAATTGGATTAAAATACTTTTCCATGGTGCAACGGAATTGCGTTTGCCACTATTATATATATATCGCAAGCTCAATACCGATATTCAGTCAATACAAGTGGAGGTGTGGCATACTCGAACTACACCAGCCATGGTGACACTAGCAAATCCTGTGCATCTGTGAACTCATCCAAGCGGAAAGGGCAGCTAGCGCTTTCCTTCAAGTGTGTTATGACGGTCTCTAGAGACGTGTCTGCAAAAGGAGAAAAGGATGCGGCCGGTGGCTTAACAAACATCAGAGGAGGCATGTGTTAGCCTATGCCCTGCCTGGGTGGTTGCTGTCACTGATGTGAGAGTGCTCTAATAAGACAGGTGGGAATTGGACACTGACCAACAGTCCCGACCAAACCCAGCTCTGTGCTATTGTTACAAGCACTGCGTGTTAAAATGAAGTTAAAGTGAAATATCCCTTAGATTGGTTTGGTCTTAAAACATTGGTCCTTAAAGTATTAATTCTGTGTCAAATTAATACTCTGTGTCAAAAGTTTGGACACACCTTCTAATTCCTGATTTTATTTCATCCTGCACATATTGAGATGTGTCTGTTATGTACTTATGCTCTGTAAAGCCTTCATAATGGCTCTAATCTGAAATTGTGTTAATTGGTAAATGAACTTCCAGTTTTATCATGATGCTTGATGGATTTTGCAAATGGAATTGACAATAATGTTCCTGCAGGAACTATTCCAGATGTTGTCCCTTAATTACCTAATTACATATGTGTTACTGTATTTCATAGTTTTGAAATCTCCAGCATTGCTATAGAATGTAGAAAATAAATCACCAAACAATAAACACTGACTTTGAAGAGGTGTCCAAACTTTTGATTGGTACTGTATAAATCACCTGGGCCATACTTACCGGAGGGCACTGAGCCAGTTTGTCTGCTGCCACCATCTGCACGTTGAGGTGTTTGGCCTGAGACTTTCCTCTAGATTTGATTAATCTCTGTAACACCTGAACACACAAACACAATATCAGTACAGCAATCACACAATATGAACACATCACCCAAATCATCTAGCGGCGTCACTGCTGTCTACTCTCTGCTTTTTTTGTATTAATGTGTATATGTTTTCTTCCATTTAGTAATTATACTGATATAAATATACAATAGATATAGTAAGTAAATATATGAAAGCAGTACAGATACTTTAACATATTTTATGAATATTACTATTTATGTCCTTGCATGGAACATAAACAGTATGATCTGTACATGTCTGTCTTGCATGGAATATCACTGTCATTTTTATATGTCTTGGAATCCTATTGAACTACACATTATAAGACTGAGACTAGATGTACCGAGAGTGTTGGCTATACAGTATGTACGTGATTTTGTACCTTTGGAGAGGCGATCTTGACGTAGACGATGATTGGTGCGAGCGAAGTCTTGGCCAGCTGAGATGGGTGGTTTATTGTGTCTGCGTCCAGAACTACCAACTGCAGTGTGCGTGCTAGCTCAAAGATCCTCTCAATCTCACTCTGGACCTCAGCTGAGACACACAGAGAGAGATACTATACGATCATGCCAATAAGTTATTCACTTAACCTTCCATTCATGTTGTGTTTCTCAAAGTTCAAAGGGTTTTTCTTTTCTTTTTTGTCTTTTTTGTTAAAGCAGTAAAAAGCAACGTTATTATATTTATTAATGATTCTTTTCTTTCTTGGCCTGCTTAATGAGATAAAGCTGTACTGAGGGAAATAAATTTTACAGTTCAAAGGTTGCTGGCTTAAAGGTTGAAAAGCCTCTGATCCAGTAACATACCTTGCACAAACTAGTAGTTTTTACATTTGAGTAAAGCTACTTTGCGCAATATCTGACTAAGAAAAATTTGTCTGTCTGTTATTAATTACTGTATAAAACTACTGTAGGATTGGGGATCCTGATGTTTTGTGAGTAATCGTGTGCGTGTGTGCGTGTGTGCGTGTGTGCGTGTGTGTGTGTGTGTGTGTGTGCGCGTGCGCGCATGGTTTAGGCTTTGCGTGCTCTTAATGTGTGTGCTCAATGGTGATTGTACAGAAGATTGCCAGGAGTACAATCAGTAGGTCATGCTACAAGGAATGTCTTTGATCTTAGTCACGGCTCACTAATCAAGCCAAACTAACAATCATAACAAGCTTCCTGCTCCCCTTGTCTGCTGTTCACACACTTCAGTTCCTGCACCTTCCTCATGGGGCTTGGGCTCAATAGTCTTTAGTCATCGAATCATAATATAGTCAAGACATACAGAAGAATATAAGCATATTCAAATTTAGTACTTTAGTAACATATATAATAAAATGTTACAATATAATAATATGCTAAATAATGAGTACCTTTACAGTACCTTATTGCTGACAAATGTACTTAATTTGAATAAGCTTATATTTTTCTATATTATCATGGTGACCGATATACATAGACTACCACTAATAATAGGCTCTAAAATTGTAACAAGATGTTTCTAGAAAAAGGAGAGCTAAAACAGAGTACTAAATTTAGGTGATTTATTTTGGTATTTTGGTCCATCCACGTGCCATCTGGCACATCGGGCGACAGTTCTTTTTACACCCTGGAGATGTATCCGTCATCTCTGTGGCCGTTACTTAAGGGGTCGAGATGCCAGCTCAGCACCCAATTGGCATTTACACACTACGGGAAACTTGGGAACACCAATTAGCCTGAACTGCATGTAGAAGGAAACCGGAGTACCCAGAGGAAACCCACCAAGCGCAGGGAGAACATGCAAACTCCATGTACACAGACCCTGAGGCGGAAATCAAATCCTTGACCTTGGTGGTGGAAGTGCCAAATTAGCTGATAGCTGGCATGTATTATTTTTTTTTTAAAATACAGTAGTGTATATTTGGGTTGTTGGACATGGGCTGATCAATATGTTCACTTTCTGATGCTGCTGTGGGGACACTCACTAGTCAGGGTGGTGGAAAAAAACAGAGAGGCGGATGGTCTAATTGTAATTCTGGCTGAATTCTCCAGTCAACTGCTAATTGTGCAAGACAAGGCTTAGGAAGTCAATTTTTTTGATTGATTCAAGAACATATTTACTTTTATATCCCTTTGTATTTTATAAATTCGTTTGCTTATATCAGTGTTTGCTTTAACCATGGAGATACCAGTCTAATACAGACTAGGCTAATAGCTGATGAGTTTTTTAATCAGTTCGACTGTTTGACTAGTAAAATTAATATTCAGGCAAGCCCTTATCAAGACTTAAAAAAAAAACACCAGGAGGAAAGAGACCCTCCACATATAACTGCATGTTGTATGCTTACTATATACTGTACATGTGAAGCACTTAATTAAACTGAAGGATAAAACCTGTTGCCTTTCTGAATCTTATTTTTAGACACATAATTTACTTTCGCGAAACACAAGCACATAAGCATCGATTTTAATCAGCGCTTCAGCGCTGTGAGACTCAAGTGGCCCGTGTAGAACACTGCCAGTCACAACATTACAGGTCTGTTGTGGATGCTAGTTAGTGTGAATTTCTTGAGCAGTATTTACTACGGGCCATTTCAGTATAAGTTCTGATGAGCCAAATGAAACATGGCGTGAGGCCACGTTTGTCCCACAGGCCCTGAATGTGACACTTGTGTGTTAAAACTCAAGGCCTGTGGGACAAAAGCCTTGTCCTATTTTCATGTCTCGTTTTGAGGTTGTTTAGATAAAATGTCACTATCTTAACCTTGTTAAAAAAAAAGATGGATGCAACATCCTTAAGAAGGCCATTGATCATTTATTATGGCATGCACACATGCTTTATGGACACTCATAAGCACTTAGGCCATGCACAATGGGAATGTACAAAGATAAATGTAAGTCTGAAGGCCAACACACAGGTACATAAGCTACACAAACACACAGTCACCACACACACACACACACACACACATGCACTTACCAAGATTGGAGCGCGTGTTGGAGCGTTCAATGATGGCATGTTTACTGGGGTTATTCAGGACAGATCGCTTTGCAAGAGAAATGTCTGCTGTTACCCGTGTGATTGATATCCTAGGAAGAGAGTGAGAAAAAGAGAGTGTGTGCGTACAAGACATTTAGGAAATGACTTTCCATAGACAGTTCTACAAGAGGAAAGAAAGTGACACTGCAGTGGGTCCATGCACAACAGAACCGACCATAAAAATATTAACCACAACTCAGAACAACCGCTTTAAATGTTTTGTTCTTATTAAAGTATAGAGTATTAAAAAAAAAAAAAAAAATCATTTATGATCCAGTCTGCACATCAAACTGTGGTTACTAAAACTCAAAGTTCTCATCAATCTGAACAATTTTTTATGTAAAATTACTGTTCATAATTTGTTTTCATTTCAACACACACTCACTTCCCACACACACACACACACACACACACACACACACACACACACACACACACACACACACACACACACACACACACACACAGCTGTGTCTTCTACGTTTTTCTGTGCTGCACTGGGAAGAGGCATTGGTCTTGTTCCGGGAAAACACTCAGGCCAGGAGAAGGAGCAGGCATGCAACCCAGCCTTGTGCTTATGGTCCAGCATGGCCAATTAAGGCAATGAGACACGACTATTTAAAGTAGCTCCGCACACATACACACACTAATACATAAACTACCCCAAAGAAGGACCAGTCAGGACAGGAGCTTTTCGAGAAAGAAACAGAGAAGAACTTCGAGCAAGCTCTTACCTTCCCTCAAATCTGTGCTTCAGAAAGTCGAATAACGCTTTCTGCATCATGTCTGTCACCTGTACAAAAAATAAATGAGATGTGTGTGTAAATAAAAGGCAGAAAAAGAAGATTGCAGTAAATTGCCACATCATTCTACTAGCATTATTATTGAAGATGAACACTGGTCATTATACATAACATAACTGAATATATACATCTATTAGTAAACTCTAATTAGACATACTGTATCTCTAACCTCCCCTTGGGATTAATACTGTACATGTATCTATTTTAATGTACTACCGATAAATGATGGCTCTATAAAGAGTTTACAATCGCACCAGATGTTCGTGCGGTTAATCTAACTCAATTTCATAAGTTGGCACTGAAACCAACCAGTGGTCGGGAAAATGTCCACAATTTAATAAAATGACTGGAAATCCTATTGCGGCACAACTAATTCTGGCAAAGTTTATGATGTTTGATTTATACAGTAGTCATTTTAAAGAATCTGACCTCATAACCCTTGAGTGAGGGTCCCACCAGGACCACAGGCCTCATGGACGGCACCACGTCATAAGGGGGGATGTGCTCAGTCTGGAAAGTGAAGGAAAACATGTCATTCTCTCTCTCTCCCACACTCACTTCATGCCCACCCACTGGCATACATGACACACTGACCTCAACTTACATCACGTTCAGCAGAGCTATTTAAAACACACCGTATACCAGGGTGAAGCAATCCCAATTCACTGGACTATATGCTCTGCACATGTTTCTATTCCAGACACACCAGATCCAGTTTATGTAGTGCTTTATGAATGTTCAGTCATGTTCAATCAAGTTAAATCAAGTAGGTAATCTCACTCACTCACTTATCGTCTATAACGCTTTATCCTGTATTCGCGGATAGCTGGATCCTATCCCAAGTGACTGAGGGCACAAGATGGGGTACACCCTGGTAGTTGTTAATCCGTCTCACGGCACACACATTCACACATACGGGTGACTTGGGAACGCCAATTGGCCTAATCTGCATGTCTTTGGAAACCAGAGTACCCGGAGGAAACCCATCAAGCACGGGGAGAACATGCTAACTTGGATCCTGCAAAGCGACAATGCTAACCACTAAGCCTCTGTGTTGCCCAAATAGGTAACAAATGTGTAGAACACTGAGGTCTCTGAATTGGGATTGAGATCCACTGTTGTATAGCCACAACAAATTATAAAAAAAAAAAAAAAAGAACAAGAAATGTCATGAAAAGCCAACTTGGCTACATGTGCATAGTCTTTTGCTCTTAGTGTTCAGTATTAAATAAAGCAGTGAGTCCACTTCAACAACATGTGCTGAAACCGTAACATCTAATTAACTTTCTGTAATTTAAGATTACATTTGGTCTTCATTTACAGCTGCAAATGAATCCTCTTAATTAAGCTTCTCAGCCTGAAAGTGGAACAGAGTAAGTAGGCTGAGACTGATGTCTGGATCTATAATGTTCTCACTTTACTGGTGAATGATACAGTTATCTAGGACAGAATAGGATATAATACATAAGAAACAATGAGCCTCATTTATCAAGCTGAAAAAAGAATAAATCTATTTGTAAATAATCCATAGGAGCATTTCCGAAATTTGTGATTAACTTAGGAAAAGGTGCTTATCCTACAGAACGCAACCTGATTTCCAACATTTTATGCAAAAATCTGGTCCCAAGTTGGTGCAATCTTGATCATAGAAAATAGTTAGGAAGGTTTGGTACGCCTCAAGAGTAATCAAACCCTTTAACAAAAATTTCATCCATTCTCTCGGTCCATAGTTGGACTACAGAGGTTCCTATAGATAGATGGATGGATTCATAACATATGTATCTATGCTGCTGTTGACTGGACAATTCATAGCAAATTTTGAGATGTAGGTATACAGTAGGTATACTTTGTAGGTAAATCGTATGTTTTTAGACATGTTGTAATGGTTTGGCCAATAGCAATTTGTAGCATACAGACTCATACTGTAGGTGATTACATCATCATATTAAGTACACTGTACCATTTCATTGTTAATGCATAGCCAATTAGGGCATGCGACATCACAAAATCAAGAGATCAAGAAACATCAAATGTTTGGGGATGTAGGAAATTAATTTGTCAAGTTTGAATAATTTATTACAAAAGTGCTGAAAAGTTTATTAGACGCTTAAAAGAAAACAATCCAAAACAAATCCATCAATTAACACCGATAAGAAATGGCACCCCATTAAAAAAAAGTTGTTTATTTGTGCCCATGTTTAACAGAACTGCTGCAGTGGCTATGCTGCATTACTAGAAGATTTTCTTTTGCCAATAAGAAGCATTGTTTGATTCTTTTCAGGTTTGCTTTTTGGTGGACCTTTGTGGTCATCATTACAATGCAAAACAGCTGTTGGCTTGGTAATTTATAGATGGTTAGCATTCATCAGCATATCCGCCCAACTACAAAGAAATTCAGCATTACTGAAACGATTGTAAAACTGCCAGCATGTTTTTTTATTTTCAGTTTGACCTACCAGAAATTTTCCACACAAAGGTACACAAGCAGATTGATAAATAAGGCCCATATACCACAACACAAGTACTGAAAAAGAACATACATGGAATAGGTCTTCAATCATGTGATCATACTTTATTGTTTTAGATACTGTATATTTAACAGTGGAGATGATCACTTTAATCAATCAGAAAAAAACAGCTGAACAACACACATATCAAATATTTAATCAAAGTGTACAATCAGTGCATAAAACAGATCACAACAAACACATGCCAATCAAGCAGGAGGGGATAGAACACAATTTTGTAACACAAGTTTGAATGGGAACTCGAGTTGTCTAGTAATGAAAGGCTCATATATTACATCTAGTGCTGCACAAATAATCAGATTGAAATCAAAATCGCAATATGGACCTGTGCAATTATTACTGGTAATATGCACGTACAGCAGTACCTCGGCATACAAATTAAATCCCTTTCGAAGGCGAAGTCTTAAGACCAAATTTCATATTGCAAGCGCAGTTTCCCTTAGAAGATAATGTAAATACAGATATTACTCAAAAATATTACCATTATTACCAATTTCCAACAGTATAACTACATTTAAAAACAATCAAAATGACATGTAAAGTAAGTAAAATATGAAATAAATAGATATTAACCTTCACTTTATCTTATTTTATGATTCCTCTATTATTTTATGGCACCGGTTGCTTTATAAAATGAAACTGAAAGTGGCTCCCTTTTCTACTTAATTTTCTAAATATCGGACAAAATGCAAAAAAACAAAACAAAACCAGGAATATGTCCACTGACACAAACAAGTTTCCAACGGCTTCCCTGCTTCCACATGCACGCACAACTTAGCCAGTGTTCGATTTGCTCAGTGCGGTCGCTCGTTTCTCGAAAAATGCTTCATATACTGATGCAGATTTATTGCAAAATTTCAGTTCTTAAGGTGAAAATTTGTGAGGAAGGGCGTTCGTATGCCAAGGTACCACTGTAGTTGAGAATTTATGAGGTGATTGTCAACAATAATTATCATATAAAAAAATCTTTTAAGTTGAAAATTGGCATTAACTAGACAAATATTTTTAACTACAAAATTGTACATTTAAAAGTTAAATGTCAGTTTAAATCGCAATCGCAGTATGTGTCAAAATTCAGTAGTCGCAAAGTCTTTTTTTTTTTTTTTTTTAAATCGTGCAGCCCTACACATATCCTAATTTGCTTAGAAAGTTCTGGGTAGATTTTCTCAGTGTAGCCGACGTGCAGTGTGTTGTTTAATACGAAGAGCATTTACGTCAGGATAGACAAAACAAACATTCCATTTTAATGTTACATGTGAACCACTTGAGAAAAAATGAAATACCCATGAACTGAGGTCCCATTCACTGTATCTCTCTCTCTCTCTCTCACACACACATACACAAACATCTACATTTAAGCTCAACCCAGTTACAGAGAAAGATTAGTGGGGAAGGGGGGGAAAAAAACACAGCAGTGCGAGGAGACTCCAGTGGGCCTTACAGGCTTCAGGAGACTCCTACATGTCCTAATAGCAGCCTAACTTACCGACTTCAACTTCTGCTTAGCTGTGAGACAAAGCGAAGGAAAGGGAAAGAAAGGAAGTGAAAGCATTAAGTGAAAGAGGAGAAAAGGAGAGAAGGGAAGCAGAAAAAGAGAGCAGAGGAGGATAGTGGAGTGGGAATTTGAGGCAAGAAATTGAGAGAGAAGGGAGAGCAGACAGAGGGAAAAAGTAAATCGGTTAGCTAGGCCGGCATGCTTATTGCTCTCGTGCGGTCATACAGACAGAGATGTTGCATGGGCAGGCAGTTGGACGCACACCGCGTGGTGTCGGAGAGACATACAACCATACCGAGGAGTGTGAAAAACGGGAAGACCCGCTTCTTAAGTTACCTTCTTAAAGAAGGGCATTCGTTTCTCACGGGTTAAAGTGGATATGACTTGGTTTGGGCTGGCTTTAGGAGAACGCTGCTGGGGAGGAGGAGGTTCAGGCTCCTCCGACTCTAAACCCACAGCATCTATGTCAATGGCTACACACAGATATAGACATACACATACAGTTAAATATGGGACTTGGAAAACTGAACACACACAAGGAAATGGACTATATGGATCTCTAAAGGCATGCTAACTTTATACTGATGTTACTAAAGCTAATTGAAACTGTACAAATTATTTTTTAATACCATTGTTGTACCAATACCATTAGGAACAATTTAACAAAAACAAAACAAACAAAAAACCATTAAAAGCTCTATCTATTTATAAAACCATAACATTATATAAAATGCATTATGTACAAATACAGTATCAACACAGACACTAGGACCGACTGAACATATGTATATAATAATTATCAGACAGTTTCTTTTCTTGATATTTATGTATACAGATCCATATATTAAACATTATTTTTTATTTAGAAAATAAAAAATAATTTGAAAATAAAATTAGGTTTTATTTTCCAATTTCCAATTTTCCAATTCACTATTCTAAGGATATCCTGAGTGGGCAACACAAACATTAATAACACCACATTAATATTTGTTTCAAAAGTCTATTTAGTGTCCAAATGTTATGTGTTTAAGGGTTGGTTCATTGTATATTTAAAGCTTTGTTTATTGGTTTCTATTTAAAACCCTTTTGATTGCAGGGTTCTACTAAGAAGGAACAACTGAAGAACCCATAAGGGTTAGGAATCCTCTCAGTAAATTCCAGCAGGCCATCTGAGTTAGGCGTAACTCAGCATAAATCCTAGCCACGGTTTGCACATCTACTAATTTAAATTTCAATCTTTTCAACAGGTAAAGTAAAAACAGGTTTAGGATATCATTGTTTTTATCATGGTTTAGATATCATCTGTTTTATTTGTATAGCAAAAATGTGAACCCTATGAATAAGTTGTTCATCTGTGCCTATTGTAAACAAAGCTGCTGCACTGAAGTCCAGTTCAAAGACATGAAGTAGGGTACGTTCCCATTACAATTCTATTTTTTTGATCGGATCAGGTACGCATGTCATCACAGTTCACATTATAAGTGCTTTTTAACTGGCTCTAAAGTGGATGCGTCTGTCCTCTGAAACAGCACTTACTGTATGAGCACATCGATATAGCTTTGCTCAAGTTAGCTAGGCTAAAACATGTCAAGAGTTTGTTTGACCACTCATTCATTTCCATCAAAGGATGAAATTTTTGCAAAAAAATATGCATGGGATTTTGCTCTGCAGGATGGCAAGCAATTAGTTGGCTGTATTTATTGCTTTCCAAAAGAAAGACAAAAGCCAGACGGCCTTGCTTTTGCTGTTGAAACGGCTATTCCTAGAACTGCTATGAAATCCCAGAGTTGCCAATGCTGACTGATGACATAAGTGCCCTACACATGCGAAAAAGGAAAAAAGTCACATAAATTCCGATTTAATAGGATCGTGTGATCGTATAAGATTTGGGCAAAAAATCTATAATGGTTTTTATATGGTTTTCTATAATCTATAATGTTTTTCAGGCTAGTAATGTGAATGTAGCCTTATCAAGTCAAGTCAAGTCAAGTAGGCTTTTATTGTCATTCCAACCATATACAGTTAGTACACAGTGAAACGAAACAACGTTCCTCCAGGACCAAGGTGCTACATACATGCAACAACATAAATTTACAACACACATTTTTACATTTTTACGTTAATCTAAAAGAACTATCAAATTTCTATACAAAAATACACAATAGACAAAGTGCACGTGCAAATGTGCAAACAAAGAGGTACATGACAGACACAACAATGTAACAATGTAACAAAGAGGTACATGACAGACACAACAATGTAACACATATCCAGTATCCACCTCCAACTTATTTTGAATTAAGCTGTTCGTTAAGTAAATAAATGTACAGAATAATATATCTGAGTGTAATACTTCACTTTATAAGGACATGCACATTCAACCTTTAGAGATCTGAATGTCCTCATATGAGGACATGACATTTTCTCCACTACATTTCACAGTGATGTGCAAACCCACAGCTCTGAAAGTGCTCTTTCACACTCCACCGGTCATGGTGGAATTTACTATATCATAGTGAATGGAATTTATTTAATAATTCTTTACCTTTCTCATGCAAAGTGAAAAAGTCAGCTAGTCTATGCAAGCCCTAATCCAAGTAAAGGTTACACCATAAAGGCCATAACAAACGCAAGTCTAGTATGCTCTTGTTCTTTCGCATATCAAAATTTACACAGCAACATTCAAGAAAACCTTTTACAATTATTTAGCTGGAAACATACACAGATCAGCCATAACATTACATTGCAAAACATTATAACCAGTATTGTGTAGGTTCCCCTCGGAGCATGACTCCACAATACCCTATGTGTGCTCGAGATCAGATTGGGATCTGGGGAATTTGGGGGCTGGGATAGTCGTCGGCCTCTTTGCCTGCTGGCCCCCATGTTTGATGTGCTGTGGTTTATTGAATGTTCTGGTGTCTGTCTATTGTGTCCAGCTCTGACTTTTTTTGCATTTTGTGCTGCATTGGCTTTTCTGTTTAATCAGACCAGACAGTCTGGCCTTTGAATCCTGTCACCAGTTTACTCGTATATAATAGATAATCAATGTTAATGTGTTAATGTTATACAGTATGGTGTTACTGTTATGGCTGATCGGTATATGTGATACAGTTTACAGATTATGTAACTGTAGAGTCTTTATAATATGCCATGATGTTAAATGTTTTCCTTTCAAATTCTTAAATAAATTAAAGATGTTGCATAAATATATGAGCAACTAACCTGATGAGGGAGGAGTAGACTTTCGAGAACTTGGGACGATGTCCCCTAAACTGGACAAGGAGTTTGCTCCCAGTTTGCTACAGAAAGAGAGAGAAAAAAAAGATTTGTGACAAATATAGCAGGTGACATTTCTGAAGCAGCACAATAAGCCTAGATAAACAAAGAGCGGGTTTTATTTAGTATGCTGTTATCTACGCCAGTCTCCTTGTCATGTGTGTGTGAGAAAGAGAGAGAGAGAGAACATATGCCTGGCATGGAATTTGCTCTGTTTGGCTCGTTGCTCCTGGCGGATGCGAAGGTTTTCTAACTTCACTGGGCTGGGGATGAAACCGATCTCACATCCTTCCTTCACCAAGCGGCCAATCCACCAATCATTATTGAATTTCTGCCAAAAGCATATATAGAGGCAATAAATCAGTACCATCATTATACCATCATTTCATTCATCAGCTCAATAGACATACACTTACAAAACCATTATCAAAGTCATACAGTGAATTACCTCTTTTACATGCAGGAAATCTTTAGCTTCAAATGAAATGGCCATGCCAGGCACAGGGACGTCATCGTCGTGGGAAGCACTGTAGCTAACATTGGTACGAACAGCAAACGCTACTGGTTTTGTCTAAATGATAAGTGGAAATAAAAAATGGAGAGCAAGAATAGAGAGAGTAATAAGAACTAACTTTATCATGCTAGGTCCAATTCAATCACCTCATGGAATAAACATACAAATGTAATTGCTGCCTGTTTATAAAGAAATCTGCCACAACAGCCCATTATGTACAAGGTTCAATAACATTAACCTGTAACATTAACTACATCACAATGGTAAGCAGAAACTATGGAAACACAAGCCTATATGTTTGGACTAGAAACCATGGCTATGTTGTTTAATTCTCAGTTTTTGTTCGAATCGGATTTGCATGGCATGACGGTTTACACTTATAATTCCAAGTGAACTTTATTTGGCTCTAATGTAGATGTGGTGTCCTCTGAAATGACATTCATGCACACATCTATACGTCTTTGTTCACATCATCTGGATCAAACAATGGATATGATTTAAGCAAAATTATGCTTGGGGGGACGGTAAGCAGTTAGTTGGCAGTATTTGTTGAAGTTCAGAAGGAGGAAGATAGGCTTAGTTGTTTTAACAGCTGTTGCTAGCCCTGCTATGGAATCCCTGCACTGCTGGTGACCGTTCTCATTCAAGTCACATAACTGTATATAGATCTAACAGATATCAATCCGATCTAGGACTACATATGAAACTGACTCAGGTTTAATCTGAGAAACATCAAACAGCCCTAAAAAGTAATATCTGTGTTGCATTAAGGTAAAAAAAGTTTTTTTTTTTTTAAATCAGGAAACGGATTGAGTCACATAAGGGAGGTATTGTGAACATTTAAACAGAACATTTCTTTTGGGGTTTTATGTGCTTGGATAAATGTACTACACAGTATTATTGCTTATTGGTTTGTATGAGGCTACTGTACAATGTTAGCATCTATTTATCTGTTAGGAAGCTTGTTATATAGCTTGGCTAGTCTCACAATATTAATGCCATTGTCATACAATAACCTCAGCTGAACGGGACTAAAACAGCATGCTACTAAAAATTAAGGGTTAAAATTACAAATGGATTCATATTTGTTTGTTTTTTTGTTTTTTTTACAATTCGTTATATGTGAAACTGTGTAGACCAATTTGAATGATCTTTATTGCAAAACTACCTCAAGAAGAGCAACAGTGTCATCTCTGTGTAGGAATGAGCTTTTTTTAGTCGGTGTGTGGCTAGACGCCATCGTGCCTGCTCTAAAAATAGAACCCAGTCAAAAGAACTGGGGGAGTCTGACTCACTCATGAGTCAAGAGTGAATGCTAACATTTATGTTATCAGTGCTCATGAGCACTAACTAATACAACACAGTGTTATGAGTCAGGGAACATGTCAAGATAGGGTAATTGGTATGAATATCAAAACCCGAAGGCTATTGACACACTCTGTATATTGTTAAACGTCAGTGGCGCAGCCAGGGAAAGTCAGGAAATATACTAAACTAAATCACTATGAAGTCTGTACAACTAAGTTGTACATATAGTGTTATGCGCTTCAAGGGGATGCCAGAGAGTAGAGAGTGAAAGGCGCAAATTTGTAGTTTAAGCATTTAATGTCAACTCCTGCCATATTGATACCAGTGTCATTAAATATCCTTAAGACAGTTCCACTGAACATTACTAAAATGATGGTAAGAGAAAGTGGGACAGTTCATAAAACCAGATGTACCCTTCTTTTTCTCCTCCTGCAGTAGACTGCTATTATTCCATGGCCTGTCACGTCTATATTTCTTTGCTCAGAATATAACTAAGGCTTAAGTTTACATTTGTGTGATTTCATTTCACAAGGGAAAAAATCTGTCCAAACCTACACGGACCTACAGGAGTTGGACAATGCAACTGAAACGCTTGGTTTTAGACCACAATAATTCATTAGTATGGTGTAGGGCCTCCTTTTGCGGAGGAAAATGTTTTCAATTCGTCCTGGGAATGACAGATACAAGTCCTGCACAGCGACCAGAGGGATTTTGAGCCATTCTTCTGCTTGTGTGAAAAGAGCAAAACAAGTTATTTCATTAAAATATAATCGTTTGAGCTGTACTTACATTTGTACTTGCAATTTAAATTAAATTAAACAAATTGGAACAAAAATTTTACTGTGACAGGCAGCAAAGTGCCTAAAAAATGTAATGTTATTAATACTTATATAAAAATATATACAGTACTAAGAAAAAAACTGGAGCCACCTCTCATTTCTTCATATTAAATCAAATTAAATTATGTAGATTAAATTAAAGAAACTGGAACAAAAGTTTTACTGTGACAGCCTTGTGCTTAAAATGTTTTTGTTTTTTTGTTTTTTTAAACTTCAGCAGCAACCATGACATCAAGCAGAGTAATGAATTTAGTATATACTGTAGGAGCTGTATGTACCGTATACTATACATCATGGTGAGGGAAAAGCTTAAGTAGCTTAAGATTTACTGTTTTTTTTTAATTACCTTAGCTCAACTCTAGGAGTTAAATAAGAGTGTACGCGTAACCAATGCAACAATCAATCAATATAGGGGTGTTTTCTCAATGCGGCAATATTTGTGGAAGATCTCAAAACCAGAATGGCAGAATTCCCTCAGTGTTGTAGCACAAACTAATTTTAAGCCTTTCAAAACAAGTGATTTAAAAATAACCTGGGCCGACAAGAAGGACAACAGAGAAAATGCGAAAAGAGACTTTGGGAATATCAATTTACAATGCATTTCACATAAATTAGATTAAACAAGAAAGAAAAGAAAATGCAGCCACGGCACGCTGTATGGTCGGAATGGGATTATTACACCGCCTCCTTTTCGTATGCAAATGCGATGTAAAACACGGCAATGAAGTGAAACCTTAATCCAAAAAAAAAAAGCATCAAAGGACACCCTTTAATACCTGATGAACATGCACTGTCAAATCTGACTGAATGTTATACAACACTGCAGACAGATGATAGAGTGCGAATCTATGTCCCTTAAATGACCTTAACTCAGAGTGAACACAAAAGAGAGGATGTCAGATAGGTGGTCTCCAGTGGAATACATAAATCAAGAGATTTAGAATTGACAGACAGACAGACATCAAATAAGTTAAATTAGAAGCAGTAGGAGGGACTAGTTAATGCGCATCAATACTTTATACATATACAGTTGTGGCAAATTTGTATCTTTTGAATAAAGTGAATTAAAAAAGAGAAAACCAGTGTCATTAGCATCTCAGTGATGGCTCTCTCACACCAAAACACACACATGCATGTGCAGAATGAATTATGAGTGTGGCATCCAGAGGACACTTTGTATCCATTGTGCACACACACATTACAACCTTTCTGCTTTGGATGACCGGGTAAGAATACTGATGTCAGCTTTTCTCTTTCTCTCCATCCGTCCTTTTTGACCTTCCCATCTCCCTTCTTTACAAAAGCCTAATTCTCTAGCCCAGTGCAACCGTTACCTTTAAAACAAGAGAAACTGTACTTACACTAATTAATACTGGAAATTATGTCAAATATAAAAT